>JACEGR010002688.1:0-122052 GCA_014170235.1 Listronotus bonariensis | reverse complement strand
AAGAATCAAATAGAAAATAACAAAAATAATTTAAAAAAGCTGTATGATGTTATTAGGGATGCCACTTATGAGGGAAATAGCAAAACTGATACTGTTAATATAAAAAACGATTTGGGAGAAAACTTTGTTGATTCCTTGGAAATGTCAAATTTTTGTAATGATCATTTTATAAATGTCGGAGTGGAAATGGCCAAGGCCATTCCCCTTCCACAAGTTGAGTGTCAAATTGACTCGCCACTACCCACCTCAATGTTTCTTATGCCTGTAACAAAGAATGAATTAATTAAACATATTGCTTCACTAAAAAATAACAGCTCACCGGGTTATGATGGCATTCAGGTAATTACCATTAAGCAGACTTACTTAGAAATAATTGATCCGCTATTGCATATATTTAATTTAATTTTTGAAACCGGAATTGTACCAGAAGAGTTTAAAATATCAATAATCACGCCCATATACAAAGCTGGATGTCGAACTTCCATTAATAATTACCGTCCTATTAGCCTTATAGGCCATTTTGCAAAAGAAATGTTTAAAGGAAAGGCTCACTCTTTTCTTTAAAAATAACAATGTATTTTCGTTAAATCAGTATGGCTTTGTAGATGAATCGAGTACATCTGATGCAATGCATAGACTTGTTACCGAGGTGGTAAATAACTTAAACTTAAGCAAAAAGTGTATAGCTGTATTTTTAGACCTAGCCATGGCTTTTGATACTGTCCCCCATGCCTGTGGCATAAGAGGAACGGTTTTTAATTTATTTCAGAGTAATTTAGTAGATAGGTGCCAAATGGTAAAAATTAATAGTCTTAAGTAATAAACAAAGAATAAAAATTATTGTTCCCCAGGGAACAGTTTTGGGACCATTATTGTTTGTCACCTACATAAATTCATTGTTGAAGTTAAACATGGGAGGGGTTTCTATTTCATATGCGGATGATACGGCGATTGTTTTCGTGGGTGATAGTTGGGATAATGTAAAGGATCATACTATCAACGGAATCAGAGTAGTAAAAATTGGCTTCAATCATATAAACTAACTTTAAACTTAACTAAAACTAATTGCATTGCCTTTTCCCTTACTAGAGCCAACAGACCACCATTTGATTCTATTACTGTTGATAACCATTGTATTTCAGAAACATCTAGTACGAAATACCTTGGGATAATAATTGATCAATTCCTCAAATGGGAACCCCATATTGATATATCTAACAAAATTCGTAAGCTCATTCATAAGTTTTACTTACTGAGGGACTTTTTAGGTAGAAATTTTTTAATTACAGTTTATAAGGCATTTGTTAAGTCGATATGGCATAGTTGTGTGGGGCGGTCTTTATAATAGCAACTTACATAAGATTAACATTATACAGAAATACATCTTAAAAATTATAAGAGGAAAAAATAAATTATATCCTACCAGAATGCTTTTTTCCATGGAATTAAATAACATCAGATCAATATATGCTGTAACGGCCTGTTCTTTTGTGCACACTCGTAGGAGGTTGCAGGTTGTCATAGACCATAACTATGCCACTCGGGCTAATGAAAACGGAGAACTGCAACTTCCTATTAGTCACAATAATCTGAACTTAAGGTATATAAACTATATAGGCCCCAAAATTTACAATATGTTACCACCCAAAATTAAGGAAATGAAGAGTAAATATCGATTTAGAATGGCCTGCAGGGGACATATCTTTGAAAATGTTCTTCATTTTGAAAGGTTGTTTAATTAGGTTCATATCAACAGTTGTTTTTTATGCTTTTTCTTTATTGGTATTACTTTTTTATTTAATTATCTTATTGTTTATTGTTAGATTTTGGAATGTTACATCTGTTTAAGGATATATTTTGGACAGTACTAATGGGCATAAGAATTGTGCACATACAGATGTTCACATCTAGGTGCATTTATTATTATTTGTTTCTTGTTAGACTTGTTATTTTGATTGTTAAAGCAAATGTAATGTTTGATGTAAAAATACTGTTTTTGTTTTATTATATATATATATATATATATATATATATATATATATATATTTATTTTTTTGTAATAGCTTGAGATAAATAAATCTATTAGTAATAATTTTTTGACGAAAATAACATAATGTGCGAGTTTAATAAAAAGTTTTTTTATTTTTTTAAATTAAAAAAATATATAGTTTTTGCATTGATTAAAAGTTAACGAAAAACGAAAAAATTGGCCCCTAGCGGACCATATTTGATAAAAAAAATAATTAATGGCGGTTGAAAATTTTAATTTTTTTTTTTAATTAAGTTTTTATAATACCGGCTAAATATTTATTAATAAAAAAATACAGTATATTAAGAATGGTAAAAAGTATATCTGTTACAAATTTCAGCTTAATCGAACTATTTTTGTAAAAGATACAAATTAAAAACCGAAAAAACAGTTATTTATACTTTTCTCGAAAGTTTCTAAGGTTAGGGTAAAAATGGTTATGACACAAGTTGTAGGTTTTTAATGTCGACAACTTTTACATTTACCTTTTTTAAATAGGATTTACTGTTTAGCCTGAAATTGCAAAAAAAAACATTTTTACCCCTAAAAAGCACCCCCATCACCATGGGCGCCGGCTGGTTGCTATTTATAAACTCTTTATGAGAAAAGTTAAATAAGATGCTTCTTGGTGCGGACTGTCCCAGTAAAAATACATTTTATTTGCTGATAACTCTCAAAATTTTGTATTTTAAAGTTTTTTCGTTGGTAATTTTTGATTCATTTAGTTTTTTGAAGCTTGTATTGTAGCTATTTTAGCTAGTAGCGTACTTTCTTTGGGATTTGTGATCCGTAGTAAGTAGTTAGAGAGGTAAAACTTTAAATATAAAATAAAAGTTCTTCGAACTAATGCTCGTTAAACCCATAGGAGTAATTATCAATCAATAATATCAATCAAAAGATGTGCTAAATGAATGAAACAAGTTTTAAAAATGTTTTTAAGCATGCCAGAAACAACGGCAACAATGGAACGTTTATTCAGCACACAGTGAACGGCCAGACTGAAGAGCGGGCGTGCGACAAGAGAGCAAGATATTTTCGGAATACGAAGGCTGCATGTTAAATTCGCCCGCCCGCTGGGTTTTGAAAAACTCGCTCGCTCGCTTGTCTCTGGCGCGCTCTTCAGTCTGGCCGTTCCCTTAGACGTGTAAAAACCCATTTTGCGTTCGACAATGTCGCAAGATCGTCTATACCTTAAGCGTTCATAGTCAACGAATTAAAGCACAAAAGGAAATTTTTATGATGTAATAAATAAATATGGTCAAAATAGAAGAAGATTTTTATTTTTGTTTTTAGAGTAATTTTATCTTTAGTTTTAAGATTTAGTAATATTGTATATCATCACTGATAAATTTTTTACCGTTGTTCTTCGGTTTGAATTTTCCATTTCCCTGCATAAATATTTAAACGGTTGTGTGAGATGAGATAATTTTTGTACTAATGCAAAATAAGCATTGGCGCAACTAGCCACTAGTTTTTGGGGAAAGGGTTTAAGCCTCTGTTTATAGAGTATATTTGCCGAAAAACACTAATATACTTTAAATGTTCAATAATTTTGGTCGGGCTAATCGCCGTTTGCACTTGCCTGGTGCCACCCTAGGATTTCATCCAGGCGGCGCCTATGGCCTTCAGCCCGCTACTCACTATTCGTTACTTCGTTTCGTTAATGCGATTCGTCGGTTCAGTTCGTCAATTCGCGCTTCGACCACCCGACGCAGTACATCCTACTCATACAGCGTTAATTCACTTCGCTCCGATGATGCATGGATATTCGTCCATTGTGCGAAGTGCGACCAAAAAACTTCAATGTCAGATTACAGAATAAAAATATACTGGCTAACTTTACTGCGGGTATTTTATCTACTGTTTCAAACAAACATTTTGTGTTTTTTCTTTGTCGTTAGTAAAAATGAATTGTGAAGAAGAAGACCTGCTTCTTCTCGCTGCAGCTCAAGCTTGTTATGTGGTTATTTCGAATTCAAATAAAAAGAGAAAAAAAGAAGATGGTGGACCCAGTCATTATATAAA
This sequence comes from Listronotus bonariensis, assembly GCA_014170235.1. Taxonomy (NCBI): domain Eukaryota; kingdom Metazoa; phylum Arthropoda; class Insecta; order Coleoptera; family Curculionidae; genus Listronotus; species Listronotus bonariensis. The sequence continues at coordinate 117,998 of JACEGR010002688.1, read as the reverse complement.
AGCAGATCTCGGTAAGTATGCATCTTTATTAATATAAAACGCATTGCAACTAGAGTCCGACCGAAACTGGGTTTCTGGCCGAAACTGAAACCGAAACCGAAATTTCAGCCATGGCTTCAGTTTCGGCCGAAACCGAAACCGAAACTTTTTTGACGGAGGTGTTCCAAAAAATTTTGAAGACCAAAAAAATGTTGAAAACCAAAAAAAGGCCTCGGTTTTGATACTGCATTGGGGCGTATATTATATACTTTTATTGATAAAGGGGTTCCAAAAATTTTGAAGAGCAAAAAAAAGGAAAAAAAGTCTCGCTATTGAAAACCACTGTATTTTTATCATTTTTTCCAAATCAGTGTCGCCGAAACTTGAGTTATTGGCCGAAACTGGCCGAAACCGAAATTTCGGTCGGACACTAATTGCAACTAATGTTAAAGGCAATTTGTACGAACTGATTTATGTATTTGCCATTTGTAGGTACAACTGTACTACCATGATCGTGGATATGCTTAAGGAACCGTCTGGCAAAATTCATAACTTTTGCAGGATCAGTTATGAAGACTTTGAGTTGCTTTTGAATAAAATTGGTCCCCAAATACAGAAAATGGACACGCAATTCAGGTTATCCATACCAGCAAAAGAAAGACTAGCTGTTACGTTGAGATATTTGGCATCTGGCGACTCATATCAAAGCTTAAGTTTCCTCTTCAAATTTTCTCCCCAAATAATATCGGTGATAGTGCCAGAAGTATGCCAAGCACTTGTTATTGCACTATCAGAGCATTTAAAGGTATTTATATTTAATATTTTATTATAAAAACATTTAAATGGACACCATAAAAATAATGGAAAAAGTATTAAAGAAAAATTAAATATATTAATAATTCTAAGTAACAAAACAAAAACAAACAAAAAATAATATGAACCAGGTTTACTCAGTTTTCTCTCAATTACCAGTTAGATATTTCATCATCACAAATATCCTGTGAGCTAGATTGCAATGTAAGAGAGAATTGCTGCTGTGAAGCTTCATTTACAACGGAAAGTGGCTGCAGAGTAATGTAGCGACTGTTCGACTGTTCATAAAAACTGGATGTCGCCTGTGATAGTGCACATGAAGAGGCAGGAGAAGGCAGTGGTGTTGCAATAACAGACTGTGATTGAGGGGAATACTGTGCACATGGAGAGCCAGGAGAAGGCAGAGGTGTGGCAATAACATGGGATGAATGGGAAGAGTGTGACCTGGGTGACGGTAACATCAGTGAATCGACAGTCAGATCAAACATGATATTATCTATTCTGTGCATAGCTAAGCGTTGTGTACGTCCATCCAGCTTTCGTAACTTTATGGCAAGGAGTTCGGCGTATACGGTGCACTCATCTCGACTCGTACAGCTGGAATTTTATGTAGCTATTTTTTCCTTGATTTGTAAAAGCTCATTGAATGCCATATCTGCACGATCTTGCTCCTTCCGTGGTCGCTTCACACTACTTTGCTTTGTTGGTCGTTTCGGAGACTGATAGTTCTTTTCTAATAGAAAAAAATAGTTAGTATAGGTAAAAAGCAAAAGAAACTTCGGTACCTTCATTAATAGAAGAACGCTCTTCAGTTTCCTGATTTTCTTTAAAATATATTTATAATGTCTCATTATCATTATCTGATCTTTCCTTATCATCTTTGTTTAGGTCTTCATTATCATCTAAATTATCCTACAAAACATATTTATTATTTCAGACTCCACAATCGCCTGCAGAATGGAAAAAATTGCGCAGTTATTTGAGGAACGTTGGCATTTTCCACACTGTTGCGGAGCCATTGACAGGAAGCATGTGATTCTACAAGCACCAGTAAATAGTTGTAGTGAATATTTCAATTATAAATCGACATTTAGCATAAATTTAATGGCATTATGTGACGCCGATTACATTATAACATATGCTAATATTGGATCACCCGGTAGAATGTCAGTCGGAGGAGTATTTTACAAATGTAAGTTATCCCAGCATATGGAAATGGGCACAATCAATTTTCCCCCGACGATCTTATAACAAATACTAATATAGTTTTACCATATGTTATAGTAGGTGACAATGCCTTTCCCCTAAAAAATAATATAATGGTGCCTTATCCGGGAATACATGATAAAGGTTCTTCAAAACGAATATATAACTACAGACTGTCCAGAGCACGAAGAATGATTGAAAATGTCTTTGGAATTATGGCATCGGTATTTCGCATTTTAAGAACACCCATTATGGTAAATTCAGAAAAGGCAAATGTAATTGTACACACTTGTGTACTTTTGCATAATTTTTTGGAGCAAGACCTCACGAAACAGTTATACACCCACTGGGACATTTGACGTAGAGGTGGAGGGTAATTTTGTTGCTGGATCGTGGATAAATGATATTGACGGAATGACATCATTTAAGCAATTAAAAAGGATTGCTAGAAAACCTAAGAGTGACGCAGAAAAAGTTCGGCTCGAATTTGCAAACTATTTTTCAAAAACAGGACAAGTTTCATGGCAAAATGAATACTAGCTTATCTACTATAGTGCGAACGCAGAGTTTAAAAGAAATTAGTTTCCGTTTTTTTTATGATGAATCTTACCACTTTTGGTTAAATTGTTTTTAAAATATCAACAGTTAAAAGAGGCCTTTTTGCATTTTTGTCAAGCCTTAAAAGCCAAACTATTTAAGTTAAGCTCTTTTTACACTTATCAAACTTCTTGTCAAATAAGTTGAACCAGGGTTAATTTATATGGGAATAGGTTGCGACACATCCTCAACTTTTAGGCGGTTCGTGGTTGGGGGGCAAGGAAGAGTAAAGTAGGTACCTAGAAAAGTTAGCAATTCTGGGGAAAGTCATAGCAGCTGATTAATCCAATGGCGTCTAGAATGTGCGCATTTCATTTTGCATTGTTTTGAAAATGATATTTTGAAAATTGGTCCGCGTGACGTCACGTGACGTCAAATCAATATGGCCGAATGTCGCGACCCCGACTTTGGTCCAACATATTTGACAAGAAGTTTGATAAGTGTAAAACCAGCATTACAAAAAATCCGTTTGCACTTTCTTATTTTAACTGTCAAATGTCACTTTTTTCAAAAAAGTGATTGAATGAAAATTTTGCAATTATTTTTGGGGCAAAAGTTGTCCCCCTTACAAACAAAATTGACGTATTTTTAGGTTTTTTGAAAAAAATCCTTAGCAGTTATGAATAATTGCGGTTTTCGATGGCCCACCCTGTATACAGAGAGACTCAAAAACAAATTTGTGTAGAAAACCCTATATATTTTAATTAGTTTGTTTCAACCTGCCAATAAATAATTTAAAAAATCAAATAAGTTGTTTTTACTTACCAACGTTTTTCCTTTCGGAGTGTATATCCCGTGTAGAAAGTTATCTAAAAATGAGTATGGCGGCCATGTTGGTTTATATATGTCGCCTGTCCCTGCTCCCGATTTCTGGCTACAGAATACCTTCCTCCTGTAGCCTCTGTAAGTTTGAAAAAGACTTTCTTTTTTCTTTTTTAGTTCATCGATATTTTCAATGTTCATTTCTTCCGCAATGGTTTTGAAAGCATCATGCACTTTATTGCGATTTTTTTATTTTTATCGCCTGGGTTCCATAAACATGGATGCAGTTGTATTTTTTGGAGGAATGTAAAAAGATTATCGTCATTCCATTCCATTTTAACAACCGGCACTTTAAACAGTTTAAACAGAAAAATCAACAAAATAAACAGTTAAAACAGAACGTAAAAATACACAACGACTTTTCTTCAACGAATGATTCGCGAATTAGATCTGCGACCGAACGCGTTTAACTTCGTCGCTTCGTCACATCGTTCATTTTCCCTTTGATGATTCGTCCAAATACCGACATCTGGGCGAAGTCTGGCGAAGCGCCGCAGCAACGAATCGCATCGACGCAGCGCGTCATACTCATTAAGCAATACAAGGAACGAATAGTGAGTAGTGGGCTTTCACCCTCTAACGCATTATTTTGATTCGGAAGTGTTTTTCTTACAAAGTTATGATGCACTTAACAAAACTATACCAATAATTTGCTGTAAGGTATTTTTTTATCACCTTTTCTACTGCTATTTCACCTGAGCTTTAAGTCATAGTTTAATAGTGGACGAATGGATCTCACATACAAAAATTCGTTTTAATTAAACAGACTTATTTTAACTTTGGGGACAAATATCTCAAAATATATTTTTTTACTTACACCACTCTGGTTCTGAGCTCCTTATTAAGTATTTATATTTTTTTATTGACTTGCCAAACAAACAAAAATAAATAAATAAATAAATAAATGTTTATTTGGAAAGTAGTTATTTTGGAGTTTGTAAATTTTAGTTATTAGTAAAAAATAAAAAAGCCCAAGGTCCTTAAATCACACCAATTAGTCCGTAGATTATCACGTTAATAAATATCATAGTTATAGTCCCTGGGCAATCAATGAAATGGACTTCATGATAAGAACACTTTTAAAACCTATTTAGGAGGTTCCTTTTAACGAGTCTACCACGAATACTCATATCGTCATATATGGAACCGGCGCTTTTATACTTAAGCCCCCTCGAACATGTCATTTCTGAGCCTTTAGGGTTTGTAATAAAAACACTTTTATTTTTGATTTAAACGAAAAGATATTGTAGTACAACCCCTATACGCACGCTATCGTCCGACAAAAATAGTGTCGCTTTCGCCCAGTCCGACATCCGAAACATGTTAATTTTAGGTCTTATGGTTTCTTACAGTAACACTTACCATTTTTGGCATAACGTTTAAAAATTATATGTAAAACACCATGATAAACTTGTCCGACAAAAAAGTGACGCAGAAGCTAGAAAAACGGGGTCAGATGTCAAAATTTTGGGTTTTTGGAATTTTCTTGCAAACGGTATGTTTTATCGAAAAAGTACTGTGGAGCAAAGTTGTAGATTTCAAAATTCTCTATAAAAAGAATTGCTTTATTTTTTTCCCTAAGCCTACCATTTTCCAGATATTGCACTTGTAAGAATCAAGTTCTACATAATATGCACACATGAGGTCTTTTACTGGACAACGCGCCGAGTACTGTGTGGAAATATGTGCAATGTGCACATATCATGTGGATCGAGATTCATATAAGCGCATTATCTGGGAAGTGGTAGGTCTTAAAGAAAAATGATAAAAACTTTTTTCCTAAAGAATTTTTAGACCTACAACTTGTGCGATATTTTTTCAAAAAACTGACAGTTTTTGAGAAAAATTAAAAAAACCTAAAACTTTGACCTTTGACATTGAATAAGTGTCAAAGCAGACGTGGGATCGATTAAGATTTTGGCACTTTATTGGTAATGGTAAACCCAAGGTCTCTACAAATATTTGACTTTGTCGGAAATTGCGTTATTTGATCCATATTTTTATGTTTAAATTGACCGGATAACTTGTCGGACCGTCCACATTTTTTCGGACATAAACATAAATGATTTTAGAAAGTGTTAATAAAACACGTGGTTCTTTTGTCCTACAATAAGTCACGAAACCATAAGGCTTAAAATTGACATGTTTGGGATGTCGGACTGGGGAAGGCGTCAATTTTTTTCTCGGATAAGTTTACCACAATGTTTTAACATGCGATGTTTAAAAATGTGTTACTTTCACGAAACCATAAGACATAACAATGACATGTTTCGGGTATCGGACTGAGCGAACGCGTCACTTTTCGAAGAAGTTTTCATTGATGGCCCAGGGACTATTAACAAGAAATTGTGGTGACTACCCCAATAATCTTTGGTTAATAAACAAATTTCATATTTTAAATTATTTCATTTTATTTAAAAAAATAATTTTAGCCTTACGGTAATAATTTGTTTTGCTTTTAGATACTGCCAGTATCCCTTATGTTTACATCCATGATAGCAACTAACAACTTGTGCTTAAAGTATGTTTCTGTTGCCTTTTATTATATTGGTAGATCTCTAACCACTATATTTAATGTATTGTTAACTTACATTATTTTGGGAGAAAAAACATCGAAGAAGTGCATGCTTTGTTGTGGTATTATTATACTTGGTTTTTGGCTGGGTGTGGATCAAGAACATTTTGCGGGTAAATAAAACATTTTTTTTGTCTTATAAACACTGCAGTTTTTAATATTTGGTTTACAGTTACGCCACATTTACACATATACGGTTCTGTTCGGTTCGGTTCGTTTTCGGTCGCTGCTGACAAGTGTGAATAGATAGAATAGAAACTGTATAACACCAAATGTTGATAATGATGAGAATACTCTAAAGTTAGTTCCGACTGTATCGCGAAAAATGGATTTTGTTGAAATAGAAATGATTGCAGCTTTAAAAGAAATCAAACCAATGCCTTTTATTTTTAAAAGGATTATTCTTTTGTCTTCAAGATTTTGATAAATGTGGCATACTTGGTTTTCAAGAGAATATGCTGAAAGTTGTAAATGAATCAGGTAGCGAAAGCATCCTCCTCATTTTACCTCCCATACACAATAAGCATCTCCATCTAGTACTCTACCGATGTCGTCTTCATCTGACATACCACTTGATTTTTGATTCTTGTATAGCAAATCAGCATGGCAAAAACTTGATGTCTCTAAATCAATTAATGTTTACTAGACGAGAAGAAACTAGAGCTTGTGTTTCGGCAAAAAAAAACTAAACCTAATATGAACCTTACCAGAACGAGGTATGTGTGAGGGATTTTATTCGTTTTTAGATGTAACAGAAAGCGAACCGAACTAACACTCAGTGGCGGCTGGTGATGGCCAATTTGATGGGCACACCCGCATCATAGGTAAAAACCAATGTTTAAAATTTTATTTAGGCCTCTTATTATAGGTAATTAAATCATGTTTAGTGATAATATGTTAAATAGTAAAATAAATAACGAGTTAAAGTAATTTTATAGACTGTAATAATCAACAATTACAATTTTTTTGTTTTACTTTTTCTGATAAAGTGAATAGGTGTCTGCTCTTCAATTTTACGAGACCGAACACAACCTTGGCTTCAATTGTTTAAACATTTTTTCGGTTCTGGTAAAGATTACTTATGTATCCGTAGGATCTTCATTTTTCGGTGAAATTTTGCAAGAATATTAGTAAATAGTCAATTCCCAATATAATGAAGTTAGGATGAACAACTTTTATTCATTAAAAACTTACTTTTAACAATTTTTTGGGTGATCAACTTATTTTACTTTAGCCTTCATTTAGATAATAACCGGCTGATGGAAAGTATATGCTTTTGTCACCAATTTTATTCGTTTAATTAGCTGTAAACACCTCCTTAAAATCATGCTATATTATTATACCTTTCTGTGGAAAATATTTAAATGGTAATTTCAAATAATATTGACAACTCTATGACACATGACAACAAAATCTAAACATAACAAATCTTTTATAGTGTTGGCAAGTATTTTTGACCTAATTAAATCATTTTGGTACTTGATATTACTCAAATATTTGTTACCAAAGATGAATTATAAGTAGTGGTCAAATTAGTTCTGCTTAGTTAAATATTTTTTTTTAATTTTTTGAATCATGCCTGCGATTAATACACACTCTTTAAAATGGGGCAAAAAGGACTCTTTCCGGATTTTATAAAAAAACTATGTATTATTGGCAACATTATACACACATTTTTAATCAAACAGGTAATAATAGGGAGTCTTAGCATCAAAATATATACAAAATCCGTATTTTATTACATTTTTTTAATAAAAAAGCGGGTTATCCAACGATTTTTTTATTTAATTCTATTCCTTATCTTTTCCTGACCCCATTTTTTCTGTTAAGGAGAGCTTAAATATGCTTTTGACAATTTGTTAAACAATTTTTAATTTTTTCTTGCATTACCTTACATTTGTTATTTAAGAACCTGTAATAATAAACTTTAAAATTAAAATCTAAGTTAAAAAGATCCTGAAAAAAATGTGTTTATTACCTATATTAAATTACTTTAAAAGCAACGGCTAACATCTAAATTGGCTAAAGAATACATTTTTTCGGCTTTGAAGATGATATTTTAACTTTTCGTGTAATTCATCAAATTATTTTATTCATATACTAAATTATTTAAAAAAATATCTCTATTAGCTTCGGTTTAAAATGTTCCCAGCCGTAAAGCGATGGGGTGCTCCCAATTAATTCTACTATTTTTGCTTAGTTTTTATATTTTTCTATAGAGAATCAACATAGCAACAATTTACGGTTTCTGCATTGATGATTAATATTCACTCGGCGAGAGAAGACTACAGTTTGTGCTTTCGGAAATCACAAAATCCAATATGAATTTGGTGAGAACTGTATATGTATGAAAATTTTTATTTATATAAGGGCACAACAGAAAGTTAATTGAATCGAACAAAACCCTTAAGGACAGTTTCAGATGTAAAAGGTTTCATTCGGTTTGGTTCGTTTCGTTTTCTGTTGCATTCTTCACACATACTCGGTTCTTGCACGGCTCATATCAGGTTTATTTTTTTTGTCGAAACACATGCTATAGTCTACTATTGTCTAGTACAAATTGATTGATGAAAAGAGTTAAAGTTCTTACGATGCAGATTTTTTATTAAAAAAATAATAATAAAAAGCAGTGAAAAGGCAATTAATAGAGTACTAGATGGAGATGCACATGGTGTACGGGAAGAAAAATGGGATTGATGCTTCCGCTTCCTGATTTTTACGACTTTTAGCACCACCATGTGGAAATCAAGGGTGTCAATTTTATTAAAATCTTCAAGACATGAGAGTAATTCTTTGAACAATGAAATGTGTCGATTTGGTGTTTCTTTTAACGCTGCAATAATTATTTGTATTTTAACAGAATTTATTTCTCTTTTTTATGAAGGTTTTTAAAAACTTTTTCACTAGTGTGTTTTATACTGACAAAATGTATTCTATTTCAGCAACTATTTCACTAGAGTGTTTTACACTGGCAAAATGTCATAGCAACCTCCTATTTAGCGATTATTTCCCTTAATTGAAAATAGACCAATCAGAAACCACAATTTTTTGATAAATTTTGTTTAGATAAGTGACTAACCACATGTGCGCGAAGAAAAATTTTTGTCATCCAAACTAGTTGTCAAAATTTGAAGGAAATGTTAAACATTATTATCAATAAAATCCTGTGTTGTTGGCTTCAATGTAAGTTTTTCAGGAAATAATCTAGCCGTATACCACTTGACCTAGAAATTTAAATTGATTAAACTTCCCAAATACTATTGTAAGGTTGGTTTGGCAAATAGTTTAATGGACAATAATTAAAAAAATGATTTCAAAATAAAAACCCCATATAATATAATGTAGGGTAGTTAAAACGATTAAATTTATAGGTCTTGTGATAGAATATATGATTACTTCCTTCCTATTAAGTTTGACCAATCGCTATCAAGTATTGGTATGTCAAATATAAATTTTAAGTGGAAAAATTACTTAACAACTGTCAACTTAGCTTTTAGCAGTTTTACAGAAAAAAAAACAAAAAAATTTATGCAAGTTTAACAAGTTGCAAGTTATATTTTTCTTATTGTTTTAACATATATATAAAAAAATGTTGTATTAAAATAAAATGTTTATTTAAGTCAAGAAACATACTTACCAAATATTCCTTGTGCATCTAATTTTTCCTGTGGAAAAATTGGAATACTCGTTTCTAAGTAATCTGTTTTAATAACTGGCAAATCTTCGTCTTCGACTCGGATTTTTTGAACCACGCTCGCTTATGCGATTTGTTAAAACAAATTACTTAGAAACTCGTTTTTCGAATTTTTCCGAAAAAATTAAATGCACTAGGAATTTTACCCCGATAAAACTTGGTTAGGTTATAGTAAAAAGGTATAAAATTATCGTTGATTTATATGTTAAAGATTGAACACTTACTTGTAATTCTCGTGAAATAGTCTTGTCAAATATCATTCCAGAAAAATGTGTTTAGTTAATATATTTCTCGTTTTATTGAAGTTTGTTTCTTTTTGGTAATTTCGTTCATGACATTTAATCAATACCACTCGCTTGACAGCTCGTGGTATTGTTATAAATGTCATTCACGAAATTGCCAAACAACAGACTTTCATACATATTTTGCCTGCAAAATTTTCTCTCTTGTAATATTATGTACGAAAGTTCTAATTTTTTAGCTGCTGCAGCATCTTGCGTTACGATAGGCACAGACTGAGTGTTCTTATCGTTATTATCATTTACTTCCGCCACACCACCATTATTATTATTAATATTTGTAATTTGTGAAACTCTTTTTTTTGTAATAATTGTAAAAAAATGTAATAATATTTTATCCACGAATGGCAGGTGAGATGCATAAATGTATGCTTTTGCTTTTGACGCTACAGAAACTGAACTAAGTATGTAGCCCAATTAACTTAGACTTTCACCTCGGAATCTCACAGAATAAGTTAAATATCTGGCAATACCTTTATTTTGGTACAAAAATAGTCTCCTAAAAATCACCTATGATATCGTGTAAGGAACTCTTAATATGACAGGTCAAATGTCGAAAAAATAAGTTTTTGCAAATATCTCGTTTTCTTTACTTTTAATTGCATTTATATTTATTATCAAGTTGTAAAATACAAAATTCTTTACAAATTTGATTGTAAGAATTTTTGTCATACCAACGGATCCGATAATAGAGGGCGCAGAGTGTAAAGCACTTTAGTGTATGTACATACCTTAGCACGCAATCAAACGTGATATTTAGCAAATACTTAAGTAAAAAGGTGACATATTAGACTAAAAATCACGATTGATTGCGTGCCAAGATATGTACAGGGTGGCTCGAATTCGACGCTCATCATTGGGATTTCGGAAACCGTAAGAGATACAGGATCGGTTAAATGGAGGCAAAGTTGCGCAATTTGATGCTCAATAAAATGCCGTTTTCCGTTTAAAAAATTCCGAGTACTTCCGAAGATATTCGAAAAAACCGGAATTTTCAATTTTGGTTTCAATTGTTTCCTGGCTATATTTGTTAAGATAACTCAAAATGAAAAACACGTTCTCATGGCCACTTTTTTTGCTCTATAATTCAGTGTGATTAAATGTTGAATCTGACGTTTCGGCTTCTGGCGACCATCATCAACTTAATTTTTTTAAATACGGACCTGATATTTTTTCAATTTAATTAAATCCTTTCATCACTCTTAAAACACTATATATCGCCACTTTGATATTTGCCGACGTTTCGTACAGAAAATTCCATCACCAGAATATTACATATTTATTTTACCATAATACGGCCCTGAACTACATTTTTGGGTAAGAAGGTAAAAAAAGAATAAACTTATTACATATTCGTAATCTTTTTATTGCAACTCATTGATATCTAACAGCGGAAATTACTTTATTAACCGAAAATTACATGAATATTAGACATAAGATACAAAAAGGTAGACAACAAATCAGCTTACATAAACAATTTGTAATACTATCTTGATGCCCATATTAAAAATAAACATAATTTAATCACTATTATAAGTGTTCAAAGAGATAACCTTCCGCCTCAATGCATTTTCTTGCTTTGCTTTGTATTTTTAATACAGCTCGATTAATAATTGTTCTCGCAGGAATGACAGCAACTTCCCTTATCAAATTTTGTCATAGTACTTAAAGGTCGTGAGGTGCATTTTTAAATAAACGGTTCTTAAGATATCCCCAAAGGAAATAATCTAGGAGACTAAAATCTGGGCTCCTAGCGGGCCATCTTGCAAAACCATTTATTAGGAAATAGGAAATATATGGTAAAGGACTTGAGCTACTTCCCTTCCATTGTGGGCAGGAGCTCCGTCTTGCTGCCACCATATTTCTTGAAATACTGCCAAAGGTTGATTATCTAGGGCGTCTAAGACATTATTCCTAATCAGATTTAGATATCGTTCGGAAGTTAAGGTCCCTTCGTAAACGAAAGGTCCAATAATTTTGTTCCTCCACATACCAATCCATACATTAAATGAAGTTCTCCCTTGAATTCGTACCTGCTGGTTAGTTTCTGTTAATAAAGTAATTTCCGCTGTTAGATATCAATGAGTTGCAATAAAACATTATAAATATGTAATAATTTTATTCTTTTTTTACCTTTTTACCTAAAAGTAGTTCAGGGCCGTATTATGGTTAAATAAATATGCAATATTCTGGTGATGGAATTATCTGTACGAAACGTCAGCAAATATCAAAGTGGCGATATATAGTGTTTTAAGAGTGATGAAAGGATTTAATTAAATTGAAAAAATATCAGGTCCGTATTTAAAAAAATTAAGTTGATGATGGTCGCCAGAAGCCGAAACGTCAGATTTAATATTTAATCACACTGAATTATAGAGCAGAAAAAGTGACCATAAAAACGTGTTTCTTATTTTGAGTTATCTTAACAAATATAGCCAGGAAACAATAGAAACCAAAATTGAAAATTCCGGTTTTTTCGAATATCTTCGGAAGTACTCGGAATTTTTAAAACGCAAAACGGCATTTTATTGAGCATTAAATTGCGCAACTTTGCCTTCATTTAACCGATCCTGCGGTTACGGTTTCCGAAATTCCAATGATGAGCGTCGAATTCGAGCCACCCTGTACATACAGTAATGTGCTTTACACTCTGCGCCCTCTATTATCGGATCCGTTGCTGTGGCAAAAAATGCTAAGAATTTTGTGTCCTACAATTTTTATAATAATTATAAATGCAATTAAAAGTAAAGAAAACGAAATATTCGCAAAAAAACTGATTTTTTTGATATTTAACCTGTAATATTTCGATTTTCTTACACGACATCATAGGGGATTTTTAGGAGAGTATTTTTTGTACCAAAATAAAGGTATATACAGATATTTAGCTTATTCCGTAAGATTTTGAGATTGGCCCTTTAATTTGAATAAGATAACTGGGGTAATGTTAAAGCCTTCATTGCTTTCTGTTTCCGGGTAACGAGTTTTGACCTGATAAATCCTATTCGTGTTGAGGGAATATTCAATGTTATACGGTTTCAATTAGGTACCGCATACAAACCGAACGAGTCGTTTCACACATCTTAGCGGCCACGGAAAACTAACCGAACGGAACCGAACAGAACTGTATAGGTGTAAAACTTACCCAATCTGTGAGACATGCCAACTTACCACCGCACCAAATTTAAAAGCTTTTGCATGATTATGCGCAAATTAAGGATCATACCGTCAATGTTATGTAAAAAATATCTACTACCAATTCAATTATTTCTTTTCAAGTTTTTTCTGATATTTTGAATAAATAATAGTTACAAATTATCAAAGACGATTTTAAATAAGATCAGAAAAAAAAATTAAACAAATTTTTCGTTTTTTTTCGGATATCTCTGAAATGCTTGGAATTATAATACTTTTTAAACAGCAGATTGTCACCTTAATAATTGTAAAACCACCTAACTCCAGTTTAATAAAAAATGCGATGCCATCTTTAGCCTTATAGAGTGATGCCATCTTTAGCCTTATAAAATAGGGCTGAAGATGGCATCAGAATCACATTTTTATATAAAAACTGGAGTTAGGTGGTTTTACAATAAATTTATTAATAAAAAATGCAATTTTAATGCCATCTTTAGGCTTTTTTTATAAGGCTAAAGATGGCATCACATTTTTATTTAAGATGAAGTTGATTAGGGTGATTTTACAATAAGGGTGACGATATTATTATGCACATAAAACCTTAATTTTATCCTTTTTCTGTATCTGTATCGTTTACCATTTCCAAGAATCCCATAGTGACTCTCTTTGTCTTGGACACGTTGTATAGCTTTGATGCCGTATTTTTTCCTGTAACCTTGTATGTAGCAAATTATCAGTGCCAAATACTCTTAATTGCCATGCAGTCAATTTTTTAGAAATGTATAAATCCATTATGTTTTAAAATATCCATGCTTATGTTACATTATTTGTTAGAGAGAAAAAATTAAATTTGACGATTGTAAAAAAGTATACAGTCATTAATGTCCCCCTACCATTTATTTTTTGAACGAATTTATTTAAAAAGTAAACCTTCAGGATATAAAATTGATGCATAAATTCTATATTATAGAGTGAAATCGACAGATGAACATCTGAAGATGGCGGCTGGACGCCATCTTGAAACAAAAATTAAATGGAAAAGGGGGTCTTGTTACGCATCATTATAAAGCTTCTAACGAGAACTTTTTGACCCTAAAATATAAAGTCAAAAACTTCACCTAATACAAAATGACGGTACTTTAAAAATTACCTAAATACCTGATTTGGATGGCCATATTTCCAAAATTAATAAGTTAGATGTACTTAATGTGATTTTTTTAAAGCTTTTTTGAGATCTTTTAATGGTAATACATTAAACAGGGTGCTTCATTACCACAAGACCTCCCTTTAAATTAAACTTTTTTTCATCTGTCAATTTTATTCTAAAATATAGTATTTATGCATTAATTTCATATCCCAAAATTTTACTTTTTAAATTGACACGTTTAAAAAATAAAAGGGGAGACATTAAAGAATGCACTGTACAGGGTGGGCCAAATTCGACGCTTTTAATAGGAAACTCATGTTTCTGTATGTTTTACAAAAAACTTACCCCCATTTGCGAGGCTCAAATATCAAGCTAAATTTACTAGTGAAAACCGCAATACGCTATCTTGCGTCGTTTACTCGCCACAGCGTGTTTCTTAATTTCTTTCGTTTTCTTTAATCCTTTGAAATTTTTTATTTTTAAAAATATTTTAGTTCTGTAAAAACATTTTTACAGCAGTATTTTATGCAGATTGCATTGGGAAATTTTAAATGGAACACCCTGCATATTTTCTTGCTATTAAAATGGGTAAAAAAATTACCATTTCAAAATGTATCACCCAGCCGTTTCTAAGATATTGCATATTTTTTCATTTATTACTGATTTTGATAAGATAGTAGGCCAGGAAAAAGTAATTATGTTTTACTTTAAACAATTTTTTATAACTTTGTTTCTTATTGACTGCAATGACGGAAAATCATTTTTATTAATAATTAACGCAAATAAGGGTAAAAAGTAATCCTATTTTATTTGAAATTATTTTGTTAATATTTTGCCCTAGGAACTTTTTAATCAGGTTTTATTAATACGTTAATATATAATGTAACAAATAACCATTATTTTTTATATTCAAGTAAATTAAAGATAACAATGGAAAACAAATGCCAGCTTTTTGCTAAATACTTAAATTTAGCTTGTGTTTGTTTTTCATGGCCATTTTTTCTTACCTGTCGATAATAAATAATGGTTGTTTTTTACATACAATATTACCGTATTAAGAAAACCTGATCAAAAGTTCCTAGGGCAAAATATTAACAAAATAATGTAAAATACTGTTAAAATATGATTATTTTAAACCCTTATTTGTGTTATTAAATTATTGATAAAAATGATTTCATGTCATTGCAGTCAATAAAAACAAAAGTGTTATACCTAGGTTGTTTAAAGTAAAACATAATTACTTTTTCATGGCCTACTATTTAGCCAATATCAGTAATAAATGACAAAATATGCAATATTTCAGAAACGGCTGGGACGAAATATAAAGTGTGATACAATTTTAAAAAGGTAATTTTTTAACCAGTTTAATAATAAAACAATATACAGGGTGTTCCATTTAAAATTTCCAAAAATAAATAAATAGGTCAAATATGTGCCACCCTAGAAAAAACTAAAATCATATTTTTAGAGCATTAAAGAAAACGCAAGAAATTAAGAAACACGCTGTAGCGAGTAATTGCGATTTTTACTAGTAAATTTGGCTTAAAATTTGAGCCTCGCAAATGGGAGGTCAGTTTTTTGTAAAACATACAAAAAAATGAGTTTCCTATTAAAAGCGTCGAATTTGGCCCACCTTGTACATGGTCTTCCATTTAAAATAACAAAGTTGTCCTAATCGGCCAATTTGTTTTTGTGTTACAACCAAATGGCAAAGATATAATAAAACTTTTTACAAAAATCTTCGGCTTTCTGCGAACACCGCATTTTCTTTATTTACATACAAAATAGGTAAAAATATAGTCAGACACCTTTTATAAAAATAACTTTTTCTGGATTATTATCTTAAGACCGTGGTAGCTTATCTAGCTTTGCCATTAGTAGATACCTGGTTAAATCTAAAAAATGTTTAATTGTTGTTATGAACTACTGATACCTGTATATTTGGACTTCTATCGCAAACGATGGCCATAAGGTTGGGCCCGAAGCATACCGAAATATAATAATTTATGTTCGTTCGTTTTCTTTTTTGAACACATTTTATTTTTGTGTTTTAGTATAAACTATCAACTAAAAAGAAATTAGCATATCTTTTTGCATTAAATAAAAATATTTTAAAAAATTAAGCAACTTCTGCAGCAACGTGCAGCAAAACTTATCAGAGAAATCGTGGAGAGATAAGATAAATCTCCTTGCTGCTGGCATTCGTCGAACACTAAACAAAGCTTTTTCCTTAAAAGTTAACTGGGGTGACCAAGGTAGACCGATTTCGAACTATGTAAATCTCATCTGCACAGTGTAGGCGACAGAGTGTGCGGCGGTCAATCTATCACGTTTATATGCCGTTGTGGTTTGTTTAAAGTTTATTTTACTATGAATCTCCTTTTAATGATCATATTTCTAAAACTACTAAAAATTGGATATATCAAATGTTAATTTTTTAAAGCTCAAAAACTTTAAGGACTGTAAAAAATGCTACTAGTTTGCCAATTTATACAATTTTTTTAAATAATAGCACAGTTACTAATGACCGACACAGAATTTTGAAGACCCTGTATAACTTTATTACTAAGGGTTAATCCTATGTTGTAAGTGGGGTCATACAACAATTATTAGAACGTCGTTCTTTGAAAAAGAGAGTTTAGGAGGTTCCACTCTAGACTTTTTGGCAATAAATTGTAAAGTTAGGTTTTGTTGGATGTTGAAAAATAAAAATGCATTACTTTAATTTTGGTAACACTTAAGAAGCTTTGGGGGCGGCCATAAATTACGGTAGGCGTTTTTAATCCCCTCCCCTTCTTCTCTGGTGAAATTTTGTAAGATTTGCTCCAATCCACCCACAATTTCTCAAACCAAAGTTCTGGTTGTTCTTGGATAATATATTTTTCCTCGGGGGATCTGTCCAAATCTCGTAACTTTATTTCTAGCGGAAGGAAAATTACGTGATATTTGCACAGACCCCCCTCCCCCAATGCCTCACGTTATTTATGGACGCCCCTTTTCTGAAGACTGGTGATACCTATTTATTCCCAATCATAACTGTTATTTTCTTTATTTCAAAAAAACAAAAAATTAACCCAGATTTACCAATTTTGCGCAACATGTAATATGATTTGTATTTTAAATGAAATGCCCTATTTATTTTAGTTGCAATAGAAGGAGCGTGCCAACTTTTAAAATATTCTAAATTTTTAAAATTAAATTCTTACCAGTTACCAAGATATAACAACGCCGCAATTTTATTAAAATTTGGCAACAATGCTGATATCACTGAACAGTTAGGCATGCCGAAAAACCGCTTAATAGCAAATTTTCTAAACATAGCCATAGCGGTTTTAAAGATATTTAGGCACTAACGTTACTTTTTGCTGAAAGTGTAGTATATCATATCTCGAAGCAACTAATAGAGACATAATACATACATTTACATTTTGAAACTTCAGAAACTTACTAAATTTGATCCACCTAATTTAATGCAATAAAAATAAATGGGGCATACCATTTATAAAATATAAAAACAAAACGTTTAGCACAAAACTGGGAAATCTGGCAACAGTTGCCGATATCACTATTTAATTCCACATGTCCAAAACACTTTACTTAAATACCAAATTTGGTAAATGTAATTTCAGGTGGTTTTAAAGATATTTAAGAGTTGCGGTACTTTTTACTAACCTAGTATGTATAGAAATTATACAAAAAGCGCTAATATAATATTTAGTAAAGAAATTGAACTCATAACTTTTTGTTAAAATTAGCATGCTTTTTATAAAATAGACGATATTGAATGGTAAGTGACATTTACGTAAACATAATAAATTTAAATTAGGATAGATAAAAAAAACGTTCTAGTTTAGTAATTAATACCATAAATAGGTCAAGTAGGTGGAAGTTTGTTTTACTTATATTACCATCAGTGGCGGCTCGTGATGTTAGAACTTGCCGGTGCTGCATAAAAGCAAATCTATTTTTTTAAAGTAAAATGTAAATTAAGTTAAATTTACCAAAAACACGAAATGACTGCCATTTAATAACTAGTGGTAATAAAAACTCATTTACAGTATCTCTTAAAAATAACTACACAATGTAAATTAAAAAAGATACTTTAAGTGTTTAATAATTAGAAAACACAAGAAGTTTAGTTGTTTTTAAAAACTAAGTCTATACGTCTATTTTTTTCTTAGCAAAAACATTAACTACTTTCTCATTAAAGTTTGGAATGGACCTAATAGGCTGCTTTTTAATTGATAAGCAGGCTAAGGCATTAAGTCGGTCTTTGCACATCGTACTTCTCAAAAATGTTTTTATTCTCTTAAGGGTTGAGAAATTTCTTTCTGCTTCAACGGTGGTCATTGGACAGTAACAAGTATTTTTAATAACTTCTTGGAAAACTTATAAATAATATACATGTAAAACAAAATAAACGTTTTTTTACTTTACATCGAGTAATCCACGGATATTTTAAATAAATGTTTAAGTTAAACTTTCCTACGTAACTTTTTCCCCAACTTTTAGACATGCACTCAATGTTTAGGTCCGGTGTAGGACGACTTTTTCGTTTTATTTTAAGTTTATCACTAATACCATACAGTAAGGAAATTATAAGAGTTATCATGGAATAGCCGATTTAAGGACAGGTCATGCGAAAACTCCCAATATAATTTTATTCGTTTCTCGTTGAAGTACCGCCAGTTAGTCATTTCAGTAAGCTTACGTGTCTCCCCACCGCTGATGTTACACGAGGCGAGGCTTCGACCGACGCATTTAAAGTGTAAACTGGAAAAATGACAAGCTTGCCGCCAAGCCTGCCGCAAAAGCGGTACGAAAATTTTAGCATGCCATGGTTTCTCTTATCCGTAGGTATGTTACTTTATGCTAATACTTAACTGAAAAATTCTGATATATGGATAAAATATCCATGTTACAAAAATTTACTAAAAAATAGCGGAAAAATTAGTTCGTTTCCTCGGTTTTGCGTTTGCATATTTTGATTTTGCTGACTAGCAAAAAAATCAATACTTCTCAATGCTCGCCATGTAATCACAGGCAAGACAAAAGAATTGCAGCTCGGAATAAAGGAAAAAGCTGCCACTGATTGGCCAGCCTCACGTGCTTTAAAGCCAGACACTTATATCTGTATTAACCATTTACAAAAATAAGACAAAGAGAGGAAAGTCTATAAATCCGAAAATAATAGCTACGAACGTTCTGCAACGGCTGACTGACGTCATGTGGATTCCGTTTTAAACTTTTTATCGGAATCATATGATCAAGCAAATTATCTTACGTTAAATATCATGTGACACCAATCTGGAGCATATGGCGGGTAGTAACGTAAGGTGAGCTCCAAGCAAAGAAAATACCAATGTAAATATATTAATAGAATTGCGGAATTATAAGTCGCAAAGCAAAGGAGTTACTATATTTAGAGAAAATATAACAGGTAATTAAATGGCCGATTATATTAAAAAATTAAAGGCAAAAATATTTTATTTGAACCAGTGTTGCATCTCTGCAGCCCTAATTGAAAAACCGCCACGGATTACCCATGTATTATTTCTTGGTAATCATAAGACATAAATACGTTTTAAAATACCCCGCAAGCAAATCTGTAAAATACATTTTTATAGGTCTTGATTAATACTTACATATATATAAGAATTTTTAAATTGATTTTTATATATTTTTCCTAAACATTTTGCGTTTCCAACAATCAAAGATTGAAGGTTTTAAATATATATTTTTGCGATTTATCGATTACTTAGAAGGGTATTTATTAGAAAAAATGCTTAGTTTATAAGGTAAAATTGTTATGCGAGAATAGCAAATTTCATACACATTTTTAGGTATAGTTAGACCCATATTTATTTTATTCTGAAAGCGATGCCGCCAAGTACACAAAAATGATAAAGCAAATACACCCTTTTGTGAACAATGATTTATTGCAGCTAAAAATATTCAACCGGACGAGTTTCTAGTTTTACGCCACGGGCCACCGGTTTTATGGCAAGACAGAGGCGAAATAAGAGAATGTTTTTAAGTACGTGACACGTGTTTTACCAGTGTTTTTTTAAATTTATCTAAAAAACAGGAAATGTGCCTTCGAAAAGATTTGTTTATTTTATAATTTTTTGTGTCCTTGGCGGCTAGAATGAAATAAATATAGTCTTAGATTAGATTAGATTAGATTAGGAGGTGGATTGCATATCCTCTAACACTGCAACCTGCTCAGGTTTATTGTGTGTCCTCCGTCCATAGGTTAGAGCACGCTATCCAAGCCGGTCTGTTTAATCAGACTCCACAAGCTTGAAACTGGCCCCTTGGTATATCTTGCCGCTTTAGGTTTTTCTTCACCCAGCCTTGCAAACCGCAGACGACAAAGGGCTTCGCAGTAGCACCATACGTGTTCTGCGGTTTCTTCCTCCTCCTGGCAGAACCTACATAGGTTTTCTTCTGCCAGGCCCATAGTTTCCATGTGTTTATTCAGTCTGCAATGACCTGTCAGTTGACCCACTATTATTCTTACTGCCTTCCGGTTATAATTCAGAAGGTCTTTTGTAAATTCTGGCGAGTAAGCCTTGATGAACACTTTCGCCTGACGCTGTCCTGGTGTTCTCTCCACCAGTCTTGTGATTCCCTCATAATCCATGATCTAATGGATGACCTTACCTGGCATGATGGAATACCACAGTAGGGCTCAGGACCTACCATTGTCCTACCAGCCCCTCCTTTGCCAATTTATCGGCTTCTTCATTGCCTTCGTGGCCTTCGTGTCCTGGTACCCAGGCAATGGTTAGCTTGTTGGACGCACCCACCTCTTCCAGGGCAATTACGCAGTCCCGCACCAGCTTGGAGCTGATTTTGCATGAACTGAGTGCCCTGATGGCTGCCTGGCTGTCCGAATAGATTACTATGGTTTTATCCTCATAGCTCCTTCTGATGATTTCCTAGCACATTGTTCTATGGCTACAATTTCGGCCTGGAACACAGTAGGGTATTGTCCGAGACCCAAGTTTATTTTCGTCCTTGGTTTGTCCCCATATATACCTGCTCCAACTCCTTGGTCTGTTTTGGAGCCGTCTGTATACCAGATTAGGTCGGCTTTAATGGGAGGCCCTGCCACCCAGTCCTTTCTGTCTGGTATTAAAGTTTGAAAACCTTTGTTTAGCCAGTAGCTTGGTACCATTTTGTCTGAAGGCATCTCACACACTGAGTTGACTTCTTGGTCCTCCTTGAATCTCCATTGTATGGCCCTTTCCTGTCTTATGATAGGACTCTGGCCTTGTTTGAGACGGTATTGTACCGCTTTCACTTCACCCTGTATGTAGATGTGAAGTGGCGGTAGATTAAGCAGCGCTTCCAGTGCTGCAGTAGGGGTCGATTTCATGGCCCCCGTAATACATAGACAAGCGAGTCTCTGTATACTTTGTAATTGCCTTATTGCCGTCTTTTGTAGCGTCTTTGCACCCCAGGCAATTGACCCGTAGGTTATCATTGGTCTGACGACCATTTTGTATAACCATAGGTTCATCTTCGGACTGAGTCCCCAATTCTTTCCGCAAAGTCTTCGGCATCTACCCAGGGTAGTTCTTGCCTTCTGAGTGACTTTGCTTAAGTGTGGTCCCCAGGTTAGTTTTTGGTCAAAGATGACTCCTAGATATTTAACCTCTTTTGAAAAGGGGATTTCCACTCCGTTGAGCCTGGAAGGTCTTAGTCCTTCAAGCGCTCTTCTTTTGTGAAAGGGACGGTTATTGTTTTATGAGGGTTGACTGAGAGTCCCTCCTGTTTGCACCATTTGTCAACGATGTCTACGGCGTTCTGCATTCTGCCTGATATGTGCTCTAGGTGACCCCCATTGACTACAATGACGAGGTCATCAGCATAACCCAGGCAGTTGTACCTTTCACCAGTCAATTTGTCGAGAAGTTCATCTACCAGGACTGCCCAATATAATGGCGATAGAACGCCTCCTTGTGGACAGCCCCTCCCCACTTTAGCCTCCATTGTTACTGTGCCTAAGGTGGATCTTATGACCCTGTTTCTCAGGCTGGCTTCGATCCAGTTGCAGATCGTGTCGGGGATTCCTTTTTTCCTTAGCGCGTTCATTAGTGAGAAAGTTGGTACGTTGTTGAACGCGCCTTCTATATCCAAAAATGTTGCCAACGCCACTCTTTGTCGTCAATCGACTTTGCCAGGAGTCTGTTTAGATCGTCTAGTGCTAGATCCACAGACATTCCTGGTTGGTATGCGTATTGGCGCTTGTTCAGAGGATTCCTATGAAGGGTGCTTCCTCTGATGTATCTAACCACTATTTTTTCCAATGCTTTCAGCAGGAATGAGGATAGACTGATTGGTCTGTATGACTTAGGCGTCCTTTCTAGGGATTTGCCTACCTTGGGTAGGTAGATCACCCTTGCCTTCTGCCATAATTTGGGTATGTAGTTCCAAGCTACACATGCTCTGAAGATCGTGCATAAGTGTGGCATTAGGATGTCCTGCCCTTTTGCAACAACACTGGAAAGATTCCATCCAGGCCTGGCGATTTGAACGGCTGGAATTCGCCTAAAGCCCATCTGTTGGAATTGTAGCTTACCACTTCAGCTGCTTTTTTCCAATCCACTTTCTTCGGGCGTTTTGGCCTATCAGTGGGTTGGGTTAGCCTTGTTGAGTTGGTGATTATTGACGAGCCCGGGAAATGTGTGCTTATTAGCAACTCCAGGCTCTCCTCCGTTGTGCTCACGTATGAGCCATCTGACCTCTTTAGCATGCCGGGTTCTTGATCAGAGCCCTCTTTGCCATGATTCTGTGTACTCTAGCGCACACGGGAGTTTCTGAAATCTCCTCGCAGAATTGTTCCCAGGACTTTCTTTTTGACCTGCGAACAGTGCGGACGTGCGTAGAGGACT
This sequence comes from Listronotus bonariensis, assembly GCA_014170235.1. Classification (NCBI taxonomy): domain Eukaryota; kingdom Metazoa; phylum Arthropoda; class Insecta; order Coleoptera; family Curculionidae; genus Listronotus; species Listronotus bonariensis. Next base: position 94,831 of record JACEGR010002688.1, on the reverse strand, counting down.
ACAAAGTTCTTCCCGGAGTGGCGGCTAGAGGTGTCGTACGAACGTTTTTTACCTTCGGGGATCAAGGAAAGATTCACGCTAAATTGACGGCATCGTTCTTCTGGATCTAAGCGCTGTGAGCGAAGATTCCTATAAGCTGAGGGTATCCTGTTTGGTGGTGAACACGAGGTATTTCTCAAATGGCGGGAAATAGATTGGCGTGCCATAGGAACTGTCAGTAGTGAAAGTGAAGGTTATACGTAACACCAGTAGCAGATCTTGGTGTGACAGCCGACAATTTATGCATTGCATCGATTGTTGAATTATTTGTTTTCTTTTTGGAATTTCTGGGAGCTACGAGCTCGATTATCCAGATTTTCCGCCGACGAAGCCCTGGAAAGCATAGTCCGGAAGGGGAGAGTGGTGGATTGGACCAAAACCAAGAAGAAAAAATAGAAATAGAATAGAAATACTTTTAGGACTTTAGTTTATGAACTCTTTGTTTGACCTCCGAACAGTGCGGACGTGCGTAGAGGACTACAAAGTTCTTCCCGGGGTGGCGGCTAGAGGTGTCGTACGAACGTTTTTTACCTTCGGGGATCAAGGAAAGATTCACGCTAAATTGACGGCATCTTTCTTCTGGATCTAAGCGCTGTGAGCGAAGATTCCAATAAGCTGATGGTATCCTGTTTGGTGGTGAACACGAGGTATTTCTCAAATGGCGGGAAATAGATGGGCGTGCCATGGGAACTGTCAGTAGTGAAAGTGAAGGTTATACGTAACACCAGTAGCAGATCTTGGTTTGACAGTCGACAATTTATGCATTGCATCGAACGTTGAATTATTTGTTTTCTTTTTGGAATTTCTGGGAGCTACGAGCTCGATTATCCAGATTTTCCTCCGACGAAGCCCTAGAAAGCATAGTCCGGAAGGGGGAGAGTGGTGGATCGGACCTGAAGGGACCAAAACCAAGAAAAAAATAGAAATAGAATAGAAATAGACTTTAGGTTATGCATTTACGATTTTTATTTTTTTTTATATTTTTCCTTAAAAATATGAGAAAAAATGTAAATTTTACTTAATTTTACATGTGATGTTCAGTTTCATTAACTCGTTTTACGAATTTTACCCCACCCAGCACCCCCTTTACTCCCCGGTCCCGTAAGTTTGTTTACTGATATTTAAAAAAAACGGAATATTTTGGATATGCGCCACTTACGTATTATTTAGAAGAGTGTCTAAAATATGTAAGTATCAATAATTTTTAAAAACCCTTAAAATAGCAGACAACCGTAATAAACTATTACCCTTATTACCTAACCAAACCATACAATTTTTATTAAGTGAAGGCAATGATATATTTTTTTTTTAAAGATTGTTTACCAGCCAAATTTGTATAACATACTGATGTTTCGCCGTAAATCCCTTGCTGCCACATTTTAAACCTCAAAGTCTGTAAGGACAACAAAATATTCTAAACTTATTTTTTAAAACAATATAGGCACGGGATTGGCTTTTGCAACGTCCAAAATTATTTTCCTTTTAAAATTACACACTTTTAATTATTCTAAAATGTGCTTTTCCCCAAGTATTTTGTCTTTTTAATTATTTAGTAAAATGTGTTAAATTCTAAAAATTTGATGGTTTTGGCATCACTGCTTAATTTAGGCGACTCTAGGCGGTGCTGCCCTTATAAAAATGTAAAGTATTTACAAAATAAAATAGAGTTCTTACAATTACGTTCCAGAGACCTACTCAAAGCACGATTTTATAAAACGATATGAATGTACAGTGGCGGAGTAAAGACAAATTAGTTTTGTTAAATACCTAATTTTAACTTTAACAAGTCACAGACTTAGAGCGTTATCAGAAATAAAATTTTGGATCGTAAATATTGATTTCAGAATTACAGATTAGGGATGCGCGATTTTCATCGGTGATATCAAACCATCGATGTTAGGGAATCGATGGTCGATGTTTTACAAGCTTTTAGGTATAGCCGGCTGTTTTCTATTTAGAAGCATTTAAAATGACACAACCACAAATTTGGTGGATTGTTTTTAGGAATTTGACCGGTTTGCCGCGAAATAATAAATAGTGTGTTAGTCTCAGGTTTAAATAAGGAATCTTCCGATCTACCGATAAAATTAGTAAAAACCGCCAGTAATAACAAATTTATTTACATTTTTGGCGGTTTTTATAAACGTAAATAAAAAAACGGCTGGACAGCGGTTCGCTTCTTATAATTGAGCAAAACCGCCGGCGGTCATTTTGCCAGTGCCTAAAGAAAAATACCACAACTATTTATTTGTATTATTGTTTATATTTAAATAAAAATTTAATAACGCATGTCTACCTGGACACATAGCTTGGGATTTCATAGTAAAAAATTTTCTCTTATCCAAATACAGAACGTTTCAAAACTTGGTAGGTAGCTGAAATTTTAATAAAGTTATCTTTTCAATTTTAGGATAACAAATAAAAATGTATTTTTTTATTTGAAAGAGTGCACTTTTGCGGTGGTCCCATAAAAAAGAAAGTCAGGATAGCGATGAAGAAAGGTACTAGACCTATTTGTTCCTTTCTGCCGTACGTTGTTTGTGCGGATAAGCCGCCTCTAGATTGATTAATGCTAAAATAATAAAGAATAAAGTTCGTTAAAAATGGATGAGATCAGGGCACATTCAGAATAGACAACCTTGGGGTAAATTAACCCTTTTCATCGAACTAAAAGACAAGCGGGTAGCTGCAGCTCCGTGTGTATCGATTTGTTGCATCCCCGCGTGTATCGATTATATGCTTTTGACAGATATAATGTGTTTTACAAGCGGTTAGCTGCAGCCCTATGTGTATCGATTTATTGTAGCCCCGTGAGTATCAATTTATAAGCTTTTGACAAATTAGTGCATTCTACTAGCGGTTAGCTGCAGCCCCGTGTGTATCGATTTGTTGCAGCCCTGCGTGAATCGATATATATGCTTTTGACAGATATAATGTATTCTACAAGCGGTTAGCTGCAGCCCCATGTGTATTGATTTATTGCAGCCCTGTGAGTATTGATTTACAAGCTTTTGACCAATTAATGTATTTTAATAGCGGATAGCTGCAGCGTCGTGTGTATCGATTTGTTGCAGCCCCGCGTGTATTAATTTATTAGCTTTTGACAGATATAATGTATTCTACAAGCGTTTAGCTGTATCCCCGTGTGTGTCGATTTGTTGCAGTCCCGCGTATATTGATTTAGGAGCTTTTGACAGACAATATAAAAAAACCCAAGACAGAGTATAAATGGGGAGTCATGGTTAGTTAATTCCTTAATTAAACCTTCATTTCTGTCAAAAGCTTATAAATCAATTGACACGGGGCTGCATCTAACCCCTAAAAGAGTACTAGTAGTGTTTTTAGTGAATAATTTCCGATCTAATAGTAATAATAATAAACTAAAAATGGAAAAATAATCATTAAAAAAAATTAACCGACTTCAAAAAAATTAGTAAAACTTACTCAAAAGTTAAAAATATATAAAAAAAGTCGCATAATAACATGTGCCTAACTACTCAATGTTTATTACTAAATAAACAAAAGATTTTTTTCACTACCAACCTAAAATATTGCTATTATTTACTCCATTCCTCTAAAGGAATTTAATTTTTCTTACCCTAGGTAAATAATAATAATAAAAACCTCTAGGTAAGTACTGAGAATAATATTCATATCAAAATTGACACATGCCAAATTATTACAAAAATAAAGCCAATCTGATTAGAAACACGCTAAGTCTACTTAATATTCCGATAAATTTAACAAATTGTTAGGAAATTACTAATACCAAAATTAAAATTGTTAATATATCATTGTTTGCAGTGAAAAAAATCTATATACATATACATACCTCGGGTGAGAAAGCTATTAGCATTTTTTGATCCTGAGGCGCGTAGCACCGAAGGATATAATTATTATTATTATTATTATTTATTTATTATTATTTATTATTATTATTACAATTTCAATATCAATAATTAATTGCAATATAAATTTAAAAGAAAAACTATAGGTAATAGTGTGCACAATGGACATAGGTCTGTGTGTGCACATTAGGCATCAGCATAAGCTATACATAATCTTTAACATTTTATTAAAATAACAATATATATTATAAGGCGGTATGACTACGATGACTATAAATGTTCTGTCAATACACTATAAAAATTCAATAATTTGTTTGATTCTTTGCATGTTACTTTTTATCCACAAATCCAATTTTTTTCTAATATTTTTAAATTTTTTATTTTTAAACTGTACCGGCAGTATATTAAGTATTTTAGGCGCCACATAAGTAATGGATCTTTGTGTAGCATCAAATCGTGTATTAGGTAATGCTAAATTTCGACCTACATTTGCTCTTGTCGTAATACTATGATTGATGAAGCTGTTAAATATGTTTCTTGTAAGAGAAAATCTTAAAACATTTTTAATGTACAACTGATCAATTGTAAAAACTCCAGTATGTTCATATAATAATTCAGATGAATATCGTCTTGGTTTAAATGTCATTATCTTTAGAATATATTTCTGTGCAGTAATAACATTTTTTAAAGAACTTTTATGTGCAGACCCCCAACAAATAATGCCATAATTTAGACACGATTCGACCAATGACTTATAAACTGTTGTAATATTATCTTTATTTAAAATGTAACGCAGTTCATAAAATTTATATACAAGTTTTCTTAGTTTATTCTTTGTGTATTCTGTATGAATATTCCATTTTAAAAATTGGTCGAAAAACAGACCCAAATATTTTATGCTCTCAACTGACTTAATATTGCCAGAGCATTTACAGTTACCGGCCAAATCACAGTCAGAAGAGTGAATTTTAATATTATTCCTTATGGGTAGACCTCTTTTATCTATAGAAAAACACATAAAATGTGTTTTATTTACATTCAGAGTTAGTGAATTTAGATCCATCCATGTTTTTATATGGGTCATTGCCTCTTCGGCCCTCTCAAAGGTCTCAGGCCACGATTTTCCCTTACACAGGACAACTGTATCATCCGCAAAACAAATAATTTTGCTGTTATGTGCAACATTTGGCAGATTGTTAATGTAAACTGAGAACAAAATAGGTCCCAGTACTGTCCCCTGCGGCACACCACACTCCACTCTATTGAAAGAGCTGTATACTGAACCTAACTTAACTCTTTGAAATCTGTTACTTAGATATGACCTAAAAAGTTCCAGTACTTTTCCCCTTATTCCAATATTGTGTAATTTTGAAAGTAGAATGTGGTGATCTACAGTATCGAACGCCTTTGAGAGATCCAAAAAACTGCCAATGGCTTGTATCCATTATTAAAACAGTCAATAATGAATTTCGTCGTTTCATTTAAAGCCGTGTCTGTACCCATTTCCTCTCTAAATCCACACTGTGAATTAGACAACAGTTGATATGAGGCTAAAAAGCTTTGTAACCTCTTTTTTATACATTTTTCTATAATTTTACAAATTGGACCTGTTTTTGCGATTGGTCTGTAGTTGTTTGGATCAGATTTATCTCCTCCTTTGTAAAAAGGTGTGATTAAGCTTTTTTAAAACAATCTGGAAACAGGCCCATGTCAAATATCCGATCCACAATATGTACCAGAGGTTGAATTAACGATTCATAGTTAGATTTTATAATGTTGTTTGATATTCCAAATTCATCCTGGGAATAATTATTTTTCAAAGAGTTTATTGCTTGGCATATTTCTTCAACATTAATAGGATGCAGAAACATTGAGGTCGGAGACTGGCTTTCATTTACTAAAAATCCAGGTGGATTCACAGGTCTTTTTATCTTACTGGCCAGTTTGGCGCCAACAGTACTAAAATGTTCGCAAAGCTCCTCCGCAATGTCTCCTTGTTCAACAAGTTCATGTATATCTCCATTAACCCTCCTTAAAACAGAGATACTAGTCTTAGATTTAATGTCATTTGTTGCTTGTTTAATTATTTCCCAGGTTCTTTTGGGGTCCCCTCTAACATGTTCTAACTTTTTCTTAAAATAGTCCGCCTTTGCTTTTTTACAAGTTTACTCAATTGATTCCTGTATTTTTTATAGTTATTTCTTGCCTCATTGTTAGGATTTACAACACAGGCTTTGTGTAACCTGTCTCTATTCCTAATAGAAGCCAAGAGACCAGCTGTAATTCATGGTTTAAGAAGCGTCTTTTTGTTGGGTATGGTTTTAGTATCTGTTGCAGCATTTATATGTCGTTGTAGTATATTTATAAATGTTTCAGAGGCAACATTGTGATCCTCATTTGACAGAACACTCTCCCAAGTTTCACTTTTTAGAAGTTCTGAAATTTTTTTATAGTCTATACATTTAACTGTCCTATTTACTTTTTATCTACATGATCCAATTTATTATCTAAAACTATATTATATAATAACGAATGGTGATCTGAAAGAGAGTTGTTTAATATAACCAAATTATTTTGAAATCGTTTGTGACTTTTCATAAAAATATGATCAATACATGAACTGCTATAATCGCTTATTCTAGTGGGACTATTTACTTTAGAAAGATAACCATAGCTATTAAGACAATTCAGGTATTCGTTAACTGCTATTGACTTAGTGTCTAATAAATTTATATTAATATCTCCAACAAAGAGTTCAATGTCACAATGCAACCGTTGCTGTGAAAAAGATCATTTAAAGCGTCAACATAAACACAAGACGCAAGTGAGGGTGATCTGTAATGGGAAATAATACCTACAGACTTACCATTCTTATTAAGAGTAACTCTTAAAAACTTGTTGTTTTGAATCTGCAAGATATTAGTTTCCCGAAATAAAGAGCTTTTACAATATATTAATGAACCATCACATTTGTTAATTTTACTTTCGTTATAACATAGTTCGAAATTGTTTAACTTAAATTGAGAAGTCTGCTTTAAAATATTCGTCTCAGACAAGACAACAACATCAAAATCACAGTTTAGTGACTGCAAGAATATAGCAAGGTCATCAAAATTTTTATTTAAGCTTCTTATATTAACATGCAATAGATTAAGGTTATGTGGCTCTCTTTTAAAAAAATCAATACCTTTCAAGTCATCGCATATCAAAACACCACCATGATTATTATTATGATCATCAAGTAATGAATTTAAATCCATCAAAGAATCAAGCAATTTTATAATTTATTATAGTACAATACAATGTTTGTGTATCACTCTTGTTCATGTTTCAGTTTTGCTACGTCCTCCATTGATTTTATTCTTATGACTGGATCTCCATCGTTTTTTCTGACCAATATTTTTCCCTCTTTAGTCCAAACATATTTATAACCACTATTTCGCAGTGAGCGTGCAGATAAAAATAAATCCTTTGATTGTTTTGGTAGATCTTCATTTAAAAAAATTGGGTAGGTTCCTGTTAGGTCGCATGCATTACTCATTATTTTACCTTTTTGCTTTCTTTTTGCATTAGGGTGTGTTTAGCTTCTGTAGATTTTAGTGTAACAGAGATTGCTGTATCTTCTTTAGTAGGATTGAGTAGTTTTATGTGCATTTCTTCCAAATATATTTCTGGATCGATGTACTTAAGTACTTTTTCAGCTTTTTTACAACTTCTTTAGGTTTATTCCTCAATTCTTCCGTAGTACTTTTTATTCCCATTATAATAACGTTTCTTGATCTGTTTTCACTGTCTTTTTCATTTTCGCGCGTCAGTATCTTTTTTAGTTCTCTCTTTATATAATGTGCATACATTTTTTCGTATTTGTTTTGAAACACCCTGCATTAAACATTATTTTCTACTAATAAAAAATCTATTAGGATTTTCTTTTATTAAAAAGGTTTTTTTGGCAAACAGTAATTAAAATTTTAAGTAAATATTTGTCTTTTATATTTTATATAAAATAACTATTTATTAAAATTATACACTCGTACCAGTTTAAAATTACAATGGCCAATATTTGTCAATAAGTGAATTTGATACATGCGTTTTCTGCCTAATCTCTACCTGTTAGCGTTTAACACACTAAAACTCCATTGATAGAATATAGTATGTAGCTGGCACGACGTGAAGGTATATAATTTTCTTTAATATGTTTTACACTTTTTCTTCACAATTGATTGAGGATAAATGCTTCAAAAATGAGTTGCACCCCAACATACACACATTCATTCTTACATACATACATCATTGTAAGTTAAAAAATTATTAGCCTTGGATAGCAGCGGTTCGTTGGATCAGTACAGATTAAAATTTGACTATTGAACTAAAATCTGGCATCAGCGCAGATAAGTCCGACCTTCACTAAAAGCATCGCGGCTGTTGATTGGGCTACGACCACCGCGGCAGCGTAGAATTGTCCGGTTAGTAACAGCTACTGCTCAATGAATCGACAACGCAAGACGCATACAAGGTTTAGAATTATTGGAAATATTAAAGTTTGTAGACACGACTCAAAGTCGATTTTTTTTCTTTACTTTAATACTTTTTTACGCAAAATATGCTTTATTTCCATTGATTCTAAGGAAGACATTATATCTGTATTTTTAATATACAGGATTGGGTATATAAATAATGTAATTTTAAATATATGTAATGTAAATATGACGTAAATTTATTTAAAACCTAAAACAAAACTTTGTGTTAAAACATTGAAACACAGGACCATCCAAATCAGAAGTTTGCCATTAGTTACTTTTTTATTAGTCACGATACAAAATTATTTAAGTAAGTAAAGGAACTTATTACCATGAGAATGGCCACTTTTCCAGGACTATTTTAAATTGGATAGGTATATTACATGTGGACTTTTTTAAAGCTCTTTTAAAGATTTTCGGTTGGTAATAATTTATACCTACAGGGTGTTCCATTTAAAAAGTGTTACTCTGTAACTCACAAACACGATAAATTTTTATTAGAGGAAAGTGACAACTTGCATAAACATTATAAATAAAAACATTTATAAATAATATTTGATACCACTGTAACAATAATAAAGTAATTTAAAGTGCTATTCAAAATATTATTTCTTAAATATTTTGCTTAAAAATAAAAAATATAGATTGTTTACTCTAGGAGAAAAATCATGTTTTTAAAGTTTTTGCATACCCTGTATACAAAATTAACATTTTCTATTCGTGAATCATATTTCTTTACAAGCAAAACTTTTTATGAAGAATGACTTTTTTTGAAAAATGAAATTTTTGGTTTGTGTTTCCTCTTGTAAACCCCAGTCGGTAGAAAGGATCTGAGTTTTTTTGAAAGAACCTAAAGCATTCCAAGATATTTAGGCTTTTTATTGTCAAGATTTTATGCTTTTCAAAAATATCTTTTTAATTGTAAAATTTCCAAATACAGAATACAGCACATATAATAAGAGTTAACATGAAATATTAAAAATACGTTTTGTTATACTTTGAACCTTTATAACCTACAATTTTTCAGCTCATTTTCTACAAACATATATATATAATACTATTTACTTGATCACGAAATATTTTTTGTTGCACAAGATGAAACTTTCAAGAAATTTTAGTGAAATTTTACTAGCAAATTTAAAATTTTCAATTTTTCAATAAATTTCAGAAATTTCACTTAAATTTCATAAATTTCCGAAATTTTAGTTGAATTTCCAAAATTTCAGAATAATCATTAAAATTTTAAGTGAAATTTTACTTTCTTTTAAAAAGTATTTTTTTCCATCCCTAACTCCAACAAGTTAGGCCGCTAATACCATACAGATAAATTCCGTAGTGCTTTATATGTGTAAATTAAATTTTCGTATATCAAGTTGTAAGCATAAATTTATTTAAGAACTTTTATAACTCTTGTATTTTTTTATTTTACCAACTTTAAATTAAAAGAAAATCATTATATGTCGAGATGGGGAAAATAATTTTATAAAAAATGTTACAAACTTATCCTCTTTACGATATAATACCCGCGGCTTCGTACGCATTAAATTTTATCTAACCAGATTTAGATTAACCTAAAGCTAATTATGCATATAAAAACCTTCCTCTTAAATCACTCTATCTATTAATTAAAAAACTGCATTAAAATCCGTTGAGTAGTTTTAAAGATCTAAGCATACATACATACAGACGGGGAGGCGACTTTGCTTTATGCATGTACTCAGTTAAACCTTCCTCTTGAATCCCTATGTCTATTAAAAAAATGCATGAAAATCCGTTGAGTAATATCAAAGACAATTGAAATTTCACTACACTATATATAACTTTTTTAAACACTCTGTATATGTTTTTTTTTGGATATTATCATACATAAAAACCATTTTTTTAAATCACTCTATCTAATAAAAAAACGCATCAAAATCCGTTAAGTATAATAAAGCCAATATCAAATTTTAAATATAAACCATTTTTAAACACTCTGTACAAGTTTTTTTTTTAAATTTCATTATACATCTAAACCTTCCTCTTAAATCACTCTATCTATTAAAAACCCATTTAAAATCCGTTGGGTAATATGAATTTTTAAATTAAAACTATTTTTTAAAACCCTCCGTATATGTTATTTTTATATTATTGTACATATAAACCTTTCTTTTAAATTACTTTATCTATTAAAAGAACCACATTAAAATTCGTTAAGTAATATCGAATTTTAAATGTAAACTATTTTTTTAAACACCCTGTATATGCTTTTTTCTTGGATATTATCATACATATAAGCCTTCCCTTTGAATAATCCTATCTATTAAAAAAACGCATCAAAATCCGTTAAGAATAGTAACGTCAATATCAAATTTTGAAATATAAATCACTTTTTTAAACACTAGTAGAAGAGCAAATGTATGTATGGCGGCAATAGGGTGTAGTTTTTACTATGTATTTTCATATAGGAGAAATTTGGGTCGAAAACACAATTTTATCGCCATCTCAACCCCTAACGTAAAATTGAATTTTATGCCCTAAGGTCACCACGTGCTAAATAGGGTAACTAACCATCGATGACATCATCACCTAAACTTAAAATTGAAACGACCTATAAACTAAAGAGTCTCGCCGACGCTGGGATCGAGACCCGTGACACCCGGCCACCTGTGCGAGAATCCAACGCCATATACCACCAGGCCATTGGGGATATGATAATTAAAACGCCAAACGAGATAATTGGGACCAGACGTCATCACCTGCGCTGGGAGCCAACGCATGCCGAGTCGACTCTGTGTGCATTCAGACGCATATAGGCTCATTGAATCTCGATAAAACGCGCCGAACGAGGCATAATGGGGCCAAAGTATTAGCATAACAATGAATCATTAGCGCATAGTTGCCGGGCTAACACAGAATTTAGTTGAACATCTCGCTGATAATGGCATAATTCAAACCGAAGCGGCAACGCTGCATATAATTTCGCATAGTCAGATATCAAAGCGTCAAGGGCCTTAACAGTTTTTAACGTATATCATGGCTTCTAGTGGTTTGATTTTAGTCATTATTTTTTAAACAATTATTTTTAATAAATATAACACTAATTTTTTAAATAAATATTTTATTTGAGAGTAAATAGGGCCTTAACAGTTTTTAACGTATATTTCGGTTTCTAGTAGACCGATTTTAGTTGTTCTTTTTGCTAATAATTTAATTTTTATAAATCTACAAATATTAATACTAAAATTTTTAATAATTATGTTATTTGAGTGTAAATAGGGCCTTAACAGTTTTTAACGTATATCTTGGCTTCTAGTGGTTTGATTTTAGTCATTCTTTTTTAAACAATTATTTTTAATAAATATAACACTAATTTTTAAATAAATATGTTATTTGAGAGTAAATAGGGCCTTAACAGTTTTTAACGTATATTTTGGTTTTCTAGTAGACCGATTTTAGTTGTTCTTTTTGCTAATAATTTAATTTTTATAAATCTACAAATATTAGTACTAAAATTTTTAATAATTATGTTATTTGAGTGTAAATAGGGCCTTAACAGTTTTTAACGTATATCTTGGCTTCTAGTGGTTTGATTTTAGTCATTCTTTTTAAACAATTATTTTTAATAAATATAACACTAATTTTTAAATAAATATGTTATTTGAGTGTAAATAGGGCCTTAACAGTTTTTAACGTATATTTTGGTTTCTAGTAGACCGATTTTAGTTGTTCTTTTTGCTAATAATTTAATTTTTATAAATCTACAAATATTAATACTAAAATTTTTAATAATTATGTTATTTGAGTGTAAATAGGGCCTTAACAGTTTTTAACGTATATCTTGGCTTCTAGTGGTTTGATTTTAGTCATTCTTTTTTAAACAATTTATTTTTAATAAATATATTAACCTAATTTTTAAATAAATATGTTATTTGAGAGTAAATAGGGCCTTAACAGTTTTTGACGTATATCTTGGCTTCTAGTGGTTTGATTTTAGTCATTCTTTTTTTTAAACAATTATTTTTAATAAATATATAGTAACACTAATTTTTTAAATAAATATGTTATTTGAGAGTAAATAGGGCCTAAATAGATAACCTCAAAGTTCTTACACAGCCGTTGTTATGATTGACAGACAAGTTATTAAAAAAATCAACAAATTCGAGGAAACATATTTCAATATAATTTGTAAGAGTATCAGCCCTAATTTTTAAATAATTAGCCGAGCGCTAAAAGAAGAGTATACGAATGTCAGAATTAAAAAATAAATATTTTGGTTTCAGTACATACGATATTTACGATTTTTGTTTAAAAGCGAGATTAGGGCCTAAGAAACATATTTAAATATAATTTGTAAGGGTATCAACCCTTATTTCGAAAATATTAGCCAAGCGCTAAATTTACGTGAGTCAAATTTAAAAATTCAATATTTCGGTCTAGGGTAAGAACGCGAGGCGGGTTCATCTGTCATTCGAAAAATCTGACGTCATATTTAGGAATCTTGCGCAACGCATTATTTAGGGCGTGGTCGCATGTCATCTGTCAAATATCACGTGACTTAGAAAATGACTGTTCGAAAGAAGAAGAAGAATCACAACATAACCCTACTTTTAAAGAAGAGGGGCGCTAGCAACATTTGGCGTTAGTTGCCTTTGGCATTAGGAACTTCCAACGCTTAGGGCTCCGAGCCCTGCGATAACGCCCCCGCCTAAGCCCTGGGGCCCCACTCGTATTACAGTATAGTTATTTAAAAGACGGCAAATAACAGTGTTCTTATTTAAAAAGCAGTAATTTTGCCGTCTTTTTAAATAATTATACTGTAATAAACTGTTTATTAATAAAATAACAGCGATATAATTTAAAAGACGGCAAATAACAGTGATTTTATTTAAAAGCAGTAATTTTGCCGTCTTTTTAAATAATTATACTGTAATAAACTGTTTATTAATGAAATAACAGCGATATAATTTAAAAGACGGCAAAATAACAGTGTTCTTATTTAAAAAGCAGTAATTTTGCCGTCTTTTAAATAATTATACTGTAATACACTGTTTATTAATAAAATAACAGCGATAATAATTTAAAAGACGGCAAATAACAGTGATTTTATTTAAAAAGCAGTAATTTGCCGTGATACAAGGAGATATATAGGTAAATTATACAGGGCCGCCAGCGGTGCTAATATTATCACAAGTAGATATGCAAATTATATACAGAGGCTGTCAACGACACTAATATTACCAAGTATACCTATCGAATAGCGAAACCGCATGGTATATTAACCCATCAAGAGTAGGTTTCTTGTTTTGACAGGTTTCAGGTTGATTGATACAGTACGAACCAAGGAGGCAAAGTATGATGTGATTTAAAAACACACAACCACACCACACCTCTCGGGGACTGACCAAGTCTCTCTGGACTTATCTAATATATGTATCTACAATTATGACGCCTGCGCAAAAGTCTAAACATGAACAGGTAATTAAATATGAACAGCAAAATAAACAGCTGAACAGCCCTGTAGTTTCAAAATACAGCCCTGTATTTTCCAAATACGGCACCGTTTTTCTAAAATACAGTGCCGTATTTTAAAAACGGTGCCGTATTTTTAAAATACGGCACCGTATTTTAAAAAACGGTGCCGTATTTTAAAAACGGTGCCGTATTTTAGAAAAACAGTGCCGTATTTTAAAAAACGGTGCCGTATTTTAAAAACGGCACCGTATTTCTAAAAAACGGTGCCGTATTTTAAAAACGGTGCCGTATTTTAAAAAACGGTGCCGTATTTTAGAAAACGGTGCCGTATTTTAAAACGGTGCCGTATTTTAAAAACGGTGCCGTATTTTAAAAACGGTGCCGTATTTTAAAAAACGGTGCCGTTTTTCTAAAATACGGTGCCGTTTTGTGGGGCCCCAGGGCTTAGGCGGGGGCGTTATCGCAGGGCTCGGAGCCCTAAGCGTTGGAAGTTCCTAATGCCAAAGGCAACTAACGCCAAATGTTGCTAGCGCCCCTCTTCTTTAAAAGTAGGGTTATGTTGTGATTCTTCTTCTTCTTTTCGAACAGTCATTTTCTAAGTCACGTGATATTTGACAGATGACATGCGACCACGCCCTAAATAATGCGTTGCGCAAGATTCCTAAATATGACGTCAGATTTTTCGAATGACAGATGAACCCGCCTCGCGTTCTTACCCTAGACCGAAATATTGAATTTTTAAATTTGACTCACGTAAATTTAGCGCTTGGCTAATATTTTCGAAATAAGGGTTGATACCCTTACAAATTATATTTAAATATGTTTCTTAGGCCCTAATCTCGCTTTTAAACAAAAATCGTAAATATCGTATGTACTGAAACCAAAATATTTATTTTTTAATTCTGACATTCGTATACTCTTCTTTTAGCGCTCGGCTAATTATTTAAAAATTAGGGCTGATACTCTTACAAATTATATTGAAATATGTTTCCTCGAATTTGTTGATTTTTTTAATAACTTGTCTGTCAATCATAACAACGGCTGTGTAAGAACTTTGAGGTTATCTATTTAGGCCCTATTTACTCTCAAATAACATATTTATTTAAAAAATTAGTGTTACTATATATTTATTAAAAATAATTGTTTAAAAAAAAGAATGACTAAAATCAAACCACTAGAAGCCAAGATATACGTCAAAAACTGTTAAGGCCCTATTTACTCTCAAATAACATATTTATTTAAAAATTAGGTTAATATATTTATTAAAAATAAATTGTTTAAAAAAGAATGACTAAAATCAAACCACTAGAAGCCAAGATATACGTTAAAAACTGTTAAGGCCCTATTTACACTCAAATAACATAATTATTAAAAATTTTAGTATTAATATTTGTAGATTTATAAAAATTAAATTATTAGCAAAAAGAACAACTAAAATCGGTCTACTAGAAACCAAAATATACGTTAAAAACTGTTAAGGCCCTATTTACTCTCAAATAACATATTTATTTAAAAAATTAGTGTTATATTTATTAAAAATAATTGTTTAAAAAGAATGACTAAAATCAAACCACTAGAAGCCAAGATATACGTTAAAAACTGTTAAGGCCCTATTTACACTCAAATAACATAATTATTAAAAATTTTAGTACTAATATTTGTAGATTTATAAAAATTAAATTATTAGCAAAAAGAACAACTAAAATCGGTCTACTAGAAACCAAAATATACGTTAAAAACTGTTAAGGCCCTATTTACTCTCAAATAACATATTTATTTAAAAAATTAGTGTTATATTTATTAAAAATAATTGTTTAAAAAAGAATGACTAAAATCAAACCACTAGAAGCCAAGATATACGTTAAAAACTGTTAAGGCCCTATTTACACTCAAATAACATAATTATTAAAAATTTTAGTATTAATATTTGTAGATTTATAAAAATTAAATTATTAGCAAAAAGAACAACTAAAATCGGTCTACTAGAAACCGAAATATACGTTAAAAACTGTTAAGGCCCTATTTACTCTCAAATAAAATATTTATTTAAAAAATTAGTGTTATATTTATTAAAAATAATTGTTTAAAAAATAATGACTAAAATCAAACCACTAGAAGCCATGATATACGTTAAAAACTGTTAAGGCCCTTGACGCTTTGATATCTGACTATGCGAAATTATGTATGCAGCGTTGCCGCTTCGGTTTGAATTATGCCATTATCAGCAGGTGTTCAACTAAATTCTGTGTTAGCTCCGGCAACTATGCGCTAATGATTCATTGTTATGCTAATACCTTGGCCCCAATTATACCTCGTTCGGCGTTTTAATTATCAGATACCCAATGGCCTAGTGGTATATGGCGTTGGATTCTCACACAGGTGGCCAGGTGTCATGGGTTCGACTCCCAGCGCCGGCGAGACTTTTTTAATTTATAGGTGATGACGTCTGGTCCCAATTATACCTCGTTTGGCGTTTTAATTATCAAATCCCCAATGGCCTAGTGGTATATGGCGTTGGATTCTCACGCAGGTGGCCGGGCTGTCATGGGTTCGACTCCCAGCGTCCGGCGAGACTTTTTTAATTTATAGGTCGTTTCAATTTTAAGTTTAGGTGATGACGTCATCGATGGTTAGTTACCCCTATCTAGCACGTGGTGACTTAGGGCATAAAAATTCTAATTTTGCGTTAGGGGTTGAGATGGCGATAAAATTGTGTTTTCGGACCTTAAATTTCTCCTATATGAAAATACATAGTAAAAACTACCCTTATTGCCGCCATACATACATTGCTCTTCTACTACCACTCTGTATATGTTTGTTTTTTGGATACTATAATACATATAAACCTTCCTCTTGAATCACTCTATCTATTAAAAAGACTGCATCAAAATTCGATACGAATAGTAAAACCAATATCAAATTTTAAATATAAACAATTTTTTAAACACTCTGTATAGGTATGATTTTTGGGATACTATTATATACATAAACCTTCCTCTTGAATCACCCAATCTATTTAAAAAAATCGCATCAAAATCCGTTGAGTGGTTTTAAAGATCTAAGCATACATACAGACAGACCAAAAAAGGGACTTTATTTTATACTATGTAAAGATAATAATATTATGGCATACATTAACTAATTTTTAGTTTTCAAACAAAAACATATACAAATATTGTTCAGTGGTTATAGTTTTATCATTTATAAGTAAAATTCGGCAACATTTACATTAGATTAATTTGGGTAGGTACATACTGTGTAGGTAGTGCAGTATTAACCTAAAATGAATAAATAATTTGAGACGACGCTGATAAATTTATTATGGCATCTTGCGGCTGTTTTGGAGACTAGGTAAAACAACGGTGACATCTGTTTTCGAGGTTTCGCCCAAGCCCCAAAGGAGCAATTTCAGCGCCATAAAGCGTGTTCCGTCTGTACTACAAGATTTGACCTCAGCGCCAACTGGTGCCCATTACGAAAAAATAGGCTCTTAAGTGGTTATACGGGGGCTTATGAAGGTGTAACATCTAGTTAAATAAAATAGATCGTTGGTGAGGGCCTTTTAAATTCCAAAATGATAAAAGTTATATAATGCTTCTAGGTAGGTGATTTTCGATGTAAAAATATTGTTAAAACAGTATAATATAGCAGTGAGGAAAGTAGTACATATCACACTAGTGTTACAAAGTAAAAATCACCCTAGTGTTGCAAAGTTCTCAATTGTTTTTATTTTTTCTGTAAAGACAAACTTTAATTTTTTTAGTGAATAATTTATGGTCGTAGGAAAAATAGTGTACAGTACTCGTGTGAAATTAGTCATTTTCCACACTTGTAATGTAATATACTAGATCCTAAATCTGGCGAAAAGCAACTTTCCCGCACTTAACTGCTTGCCCGAACTCCGATTCGCGTTTATCGGGCATCGGCAGTTTGCGTGCAGGAAGGCATAACTTGTTAGGATAATAACTATTTTTAAAGCTGTCAAAATTTGACATATGTATACATAGATTACCTATTAACGGATTGTGCTCTCAAATTTAAAAATAAAAAAAATCGCGTACCCCTTCCAAAATATAAAATTAAGGACGCCCGCTTAAACTGGTTATCACGTGACTTGTAAAAAACCGTCTAATTCGATATTATGTAATATCCTCAAGTCTCATTTTTTTATCTTGAAAAATGCATAACCAAAAAATATTGGCTATATTCCTGGATAACCGAGTATATTATTATATTATATTGTCCCTAATGAATAATTTTATTGGTATGTTGATATTATATTACTAAGTCGGCAATGAGTAAAGATCCTGTGTGTAAAAGATTTTGGAAGTTCGATCTTTTAGAGTTTGTATAAATCATAGAAAGTTTTAAAAACCATCAAGAAGATACCGAGACAAATTAACTGAAGTATGTTTAGGATTTAATAAGGACAAATCAACGAAGACGGAAGTGTCTACGACCAATTGTTTCTAAAATAAGATTTACACTGGTCAACAAAATTTAAACTTGTTTTTATGTTACACCACTTTTTTATATTTTAAATCAATTAAGAAGAGAAATTAATAAAATAAAAATAGAATTTGTATAACACATAAAGTTTTCTTGTAAATACCTCTTTGAGAAAACAATTAATTAAATATTCAATATTTTGTGCAGATATCCACGGCCGTTCCTGCCGGGGGTGCAGCAGGTGCACTCGCACGGGCGGCACAAATTAGGGGACGGCATTTTGGGAAATAAAGGGCTTATTTGCGGCATTTCGGCAAAGAAAGCCTTTTTTGTAAATTTATGAACCAGTGGGGGTGGCATTGAATAAGTAAGGCCTTTTTTGCTCTTCAAAAATTTTTGAACTTGTGGGGGCGGCATTTCCTTTTTCTGCACGGGGTGAGACAAAACCCAGGAACGGCACTGCAGATATCAAAATAAAGTAATACTTCTTCACATACTCTAGGACTTTTTTGTTGAGTACCCGACCGACGCTTAGAGATGTATCTCTCTAACACTTTTAAATTTGCCGCCGCTTGGAGCCAGGGCTGAATAATATATTTCAAATTTAGCCCGTTTTTGGGTTTAAAAAACAAGTTTGTTTTGTTGTATTTTATAACGAGTTTTTATTTTATTTTTTAGGGAGTCTTTCTGTGAGTGGTACTATTTTTGGTATACTGGGTTCACTATCTCTATCAATGTATTCTATATGGACTAAAAAGGCTTTGCCAAAAGTTAACGGCGAAATTTGGGCTTTGCAGTATGCAAATAATGTTTACGCATCAATAATATTTATACCAATTACGTTACTAAGTGGTGAGTTACCCGCTATTATTAATTATCCACACATGAATGAAATTTATTTTTGGACAATTTTAATTGGAGGTGGCGTTTGTGGATTTTTAATCGGATTTTTTACCTCGTTACAAATAAAGGTAGGTATCCATTTTTAGATAATATTAAGCTAAGTAATATTGGCTAATTTTTTCTAAAAAATGTAAAATGATATTAAAAATAGTAAATAAATATGTTTTTGTTTAGGTACCTAAAAATCGAAACATTTATTTAACCGCTTACCGCATACGTTTTAAAAATTCTAAGCGCAACACGACGTTACGTGTAAAGTCTATTTTGATTGCCCTCTCTAATAGTACAGGATCAGAATCAAAATTAACTTTCAGTTTACCGCAAAAAAAACTATTTTTTTATCAAATTTAATACGTAAATAATATCTCAAATGGGTTGCCCAAAAAGTTATGGTTGGTGTAAAAAAATCAAGTATTTTTGATACACAACATCTATGTGTCTGTTTTTATACTATACTAGCCGACCCGTGCCCACTTCGTTGGGCGTTAATTATATTTTTCTCTGAACTTTAATCATAATAAAATATAGCCTATAGCACTCCTGAATAGTGAAGCTTTTTGATTGTGCAATAATTTTTATGAGCGGTTAAGTATTTCTGAAGATTAGCCCCTCCAAATGGACGGATGTACAGATCGACATACGAATCTGAAGCCACGACGTATCGGTAAGGGAAAAGTCAAATTCCAGACTTCACGTGGTCTCCATAGGAATAATTTTATTGTATTTAATGATCAAATATTTCTTTTTCTGGTTAATGTCATTCTAGTTAAATAACATAGATATAAATAAATAAAAGGTGTAAAAATTGGGAGACAATAATTTTGAAAACCTTTTTGTTAGATATTCTAAATACATACTCTTGTTTCGTTAAATTATTGGGTGCAACCGAGGATTTATTGGGTATTTAAAAATATCACTTAGTCAAAGTTTTAACTTTTGAAAAAAATATTTCTACAAATAATTATATAAATATAAATATTTGGTGTTATACAAAATGTACAAACTTTTTTAATATATTTTTTTATTTCTTTTAACATATTTATGTGATTAAGAAATTGTCGTTCAGTCTTTAAAACAATTTATAAACGTTCTTCTGAACCATCGGTCCCTAAACAGAATGGTATGGAGCATTATCATGGACGATTACACTGCTTTCGGGAATATTCGGAATTCATTTTTCCATTAGCCGCTTGGTGAAATTTTCCTTACTCATATGTCCGTGGTAGGCACGAGAACATTGTCCCGCTTTAAATACTAGCCCAGCATTTTGCACAAAACCATTTTTGCAACCAGCATAAATTACAATTAGCCGAACTAAAATAATAAGGTTTTATATTTAGTAAATATAATTTTTTTATATGCTAGATCTCTCGGAATGTATATCTCAGTACTATCAGATAGTTTTTGAAAGTGGTGCAAACTGTTTTCAGCGATCTCGTGTGGTTTACGTTTTAGAATCTGTCAGTGCCAAAATTGTCCATTTTCGGTATTTCGGAATCAGTAAATGATAAGTATAGGACATTATGTATGAAACATCAATGATTTCTCCTTAAATCTAGAAATGTCTCATATGGGGTGTTCCATTTTAAATAATTAGGTTGGGTTTTAATAGTTTTTTTAGATAACCAGTATTTAGAAAATAAAAATGTCTATATTTTAAACATTTTAAAAAAATTCTTTTCTGTAGAACTAATAATTTTCATTACTTCGAAAACTTTTGCACTTTGCCAACAAGATTTAAAGGTTAGATCATTGTCTATCCATGTTTCATCAATTTAAATCACATTTTTGCGGCCTTCTTCCCTATTTTTGCGAATAGCATGAATATATTTGTATTTCCAGTGCAATATATTGGCTCTTTCTACTAAAAGTTTACGTTTACTTTGGTATTGTCACTAATAAAATCCATTTGTCTTTAGTAAACGTCTCAAAGTTTCACAGGAAAATGTAAAGTTATTGTTACTCTTTAGCTCCTGGAGTATTTCTTTTAGGGTTGGGACTACCTTAAGGGTCTAATAAAACTTTTGTATAGTTTGCCTAATTATACTAAAGTCGAACCCATCGGTATTTTCGACCGCAGAGTTCGTTCGACGTCTTCTTTGTGAATTCTTTTCACAGAACTTAAGTGGCAGTTTTAATAAATTGGTGTCGCATTCCTCATTACAAATTCTATAAACATTGGCAATCACCTCACGGGTTTGGCTATATTAAGTTTGACCACAAGTGTATGAATTCATTGTTTCAAGAACTAAACAAATAATATTTGTAGCCTGCTCTCTACGCCTCTGAAACAGACACTGCTTGCGCCTGCGCCACAAATTATCGCATTCGTCACGCGGCTTAAATTGACCAATCGCTTATCAGTATCCGCTGCGTCCATCTTTGCGCATACCCTATACTTGCGTATGCTCCACCTTTTTTTTTTGTTATTGCCAAATATGCGTAGATAATCTGCAGGCATTTAAAAATGTTTCCTATATTTTAACAAGGGTAAACTAATTAGAAGAACGTTGGTTGCATTTCCGAAATATTATTAAAATATAAGGTTTTTTATAAGTAATATTTAGTTATTTTAAATGACTAAGGGAGATTATTTGTTTTATGTGACTTATAGGAAAAACAGTAAAAGGAAAATTTAAAAAAGGTGTTTAACAACGTCGCTACTGTCTCACATATTTTATCCGCATTCTTTTCGTGTGTCGATCTCTAATTTCGACGCAGAAGTAATTATGCAAATTTTGCAACGGGTAAACTTGACGCACTAGCGAAGGGTTCATGGTAATGCTGCAGGTATTTTCGACGTTTAATTTTTATGGTATCTGTACCAGTACGAGAAAGTGTTTGAACAGCTTTTGAATAAGAGTGTTTATTAGTCCCAGGTTTAATTAAGGAATAAAAAAGGATTTACCTTGCAGGTATTTTCGACGTATAATTTTTATGCTATCTGTACCTGTACGAGAGAGTGTTTGAACAGCTTTTGAATAAGAGTGTTTATTAATCCCAGGTTTAATTAAGGAATAAAAAAAAGGATTTACCTTACCAGAACTAACCATGACCCCTGACCCCCCATCTATATTTTGTCTTCGGTAGAAAATATTCGAGTATAATATCAAGTAACAAGGTTCCTTTTTTGAAATTGAATGGCAACTATTTGTAGAAACAATGGCCGCCGCAGTCATGGTCAACTCAAGCCAAAAATTAATTTTTACGTTTTTTGACCTAATAATGAAATCTTTCTATAAAATGTTTTATATCATTTAGGGGAAAAACGTTCTTTAAAAGTGTGCTAAAAAACAAAATGAATCTGAAATGAAAAATAAAATCTGAATGTAAAGATGCATTGCTTTTAAAAAGTTGTCTTAATAATGTCTTTACATATTCTAAAATTAATGAAGAATAAAAATTATACAGCACTTTTTTAGAATGCAAATTTTTATTATTATTTTTTTAATATATCAAAAACCCAAACAAGAATCAGCCGTCATCAAAGCGGCATTAAAGGACCTTGCACCATTTAATTGAGTTCTATCCCAACTGGTAATTGTTCCATACAAAAATTTGGGGTGTCACCGGTGTTATTTTTGATTTAGGGCTGCCTAAAGTGACGTCACTGGACGATAATAAAAGCACCTTATAGTTCATTTTAAATACATTAAAAAAAACATAGATAGAAGATGGAATTTGGCTTATTTGGTTAAACAAGCATTTCTTTAAAGGATAGAATTAAGTTTTTAAGTTTGCTGACCCGCAAAGAATATTCAGGGTAGTCCAAATCATAGCCTAGGAAAATGTGTGCCAATACAAGTATGTTATTATTTAAGATGGTTTAAACCCTAGAATGAATGTTAAAACAGTTTAATGTAATTTGTTTATTGCACTTTTGACCTTTTATTGCTTTTTGATAGCTTAGGTTTTTAAAACAATCCTACGACAGGATGTGCCAAGTTAAAATTAAAATGAATGTTACTTACAATCAACTATTTATTTTGACCTATTGTAGACTAAAACAATAAAAATGTATTGAAATATCTTTTAAATGTAATTATTGAATTAAGAAGACTACAAGGTTATTTAAAAATAAGGTAAAGTGGCATATATGTACAGGGCATAAGGAATAAAATGAAAATAGGGATTTAATAATATCAAATTTAAAAAAAATAAAGAAACATTGCTTTATTCATCACATAAGTATTATAACCTATTTACTTATAAAAAATGACAGTATAAGAGTAGCAGAGCTGGAAATCTGATACTCTGTGTATATGCCTATCATAGCCCAAGAGCCTCGCAACCTATATTTGCACGTGCCCTCACATCATCCCAGATCTACATGTGCATTAATATGAAAGAATTTTGGCATTATTATACAAAGTACATAGTTTATATTTTTGGCATTTCAAAACTTTGAATGCATCCTAATCCATATGGCATTTTCACTATTATTGTTGTCATCAATATGTACAGGGTGTCCGGATTTCTTTGAAATTGCTATCTTGGTTATTATTAGAGATAGAGACTTGCGGTTCTCGCGAACTGTTACTACTTTTTGTTAAAACCAAAAATGACACTACAATATTTTTCATGGCCCTCCTCGTTTTTGACATACAGGGCGAAATTCATTTTTTCCATTTTCGGACCCCCTCGTATTTCAGTTATCTTGTAACTTACAACAAAAGTAAAAACTGATATTAGTAGATATTTTTACGTAGAATTTAGTGGTGTAGTTAGTTTTTATTTTAATTTTATATTTTTTGAGATATGAACCAAACATATTATTTTTTTAATGGAACACACTGTATATTTTTAATACGATAAATTTTAGCGGATGAGAGCTTTTTAAAAATGTATAATACTTAATAGTTATTTTATATTTATAGATCCTACATTAATGTTTTTATTATTGAAATTGAATATCGCATAGTGGGCCATGATATAGACTTCATAAAAAAAACTTAATAAAGGCCTCAGTTCGTAATTTGTTTAATTTTTACAGCAATATAAAAGTTTTAACCGATTTACCCCGCTCAGCACCCCTTTTCGCCCGTCAGTTCCTTAAGTTTGTTCACTTAATAATTAATTAAAAACTGAACATTTTAGATCAACGCCTATGTGTTTATACTCAAAACTCTGTCCAAAATTAGTATGTATTTATAATTTAAAAAAAATCGATTTAAAACAAAATAGTAGAAAACCGTGTATATAATACTTTAACCAAAGCTATTACTAAAGTTTGAATTTTGAAGGTATGAGTTTCATACTTGGGTTTCTATTGTTTTGTTTTAAATCGAAGGTTTTTCTAAAAATTATGGATACATATTGATTTTGAACACTGTTTTGAGTATAAACACATTGGCGCTAATCCAAAATGTTCACTTTTTAATTAATTAATAAATGAACAAACTTAAGGAACTGAGGGGTGAATATGGGTGTTGGCGAGGTAAAGTGGTTAAAACTTTTATATAGCTGTAAAATTTAAACAAATTATGAACTGAGGCCTCACTTTATTTTTTTGTTATGAAACATGGCCCACTATGCGAAATTAAGTTTTTAAATTATAAATGTCAATTTAGGGCCTATAAATATAAAGTAACCGTTAGGTATTATACATTTTTAAAAGTCTCCCATCCGCTATAATTAAATAAATAAAAAATATACAGGGTGTTCCAATAAAAAAATCATATCTTTGGTTCATATTTCGAAAAATATTAAATTTTTAAAAATCTAACCACACCACTGGATTCTACATAAAAATATCTACTCATATCAGTTTTTACTTTTGTTTTAAGTTATAAGATAACTGAAATACAAGGTCCAAAAATGGAAAAAAATTCCCCTGTTTGTCAGAAACGAAGAGGGCCATGAAAAATCTTTAAGTGTCATCTTTTGTTTCATCAAAAAGTAACAACAGTTCGCGAAAACCGCAAGTCTCCATTACTAATAATAACCAAGATACTCTGCAATTGCAACGAAATCCGGACACCCTGTACAGGGTGTCCAGATAACGTTACAATTGCTAAAAATCTTGGTTATTATAAGAGATAAAGACATGCGGTTTTTGCTAATTTTTGATGATACGGCTTGCTTCGATTTTGACAGACCGAGCGTAATTCATTTTTTCCATTTTTGGACATCCCTCGTATTTTAGTTGTCTTGTACAAAAGGAAAAAACTGATATTGGTAGATATTTTTACGAAAAATTCAGTGGTGTAATTAAATTCTTTTAAAATTTATTATTTTTGAGATATGAACTAAATATATGATTTTTCTTATGAAACTTATGTTTTTAATTCTTTAAGCTTTATTGAATAAACGATGCCAAAATATTATTTTTAAGACAATTCTCGAAAACCAATAACCCTCTAGTCGTACCTTAAATGCCTATATTTTTTTTCTTTCATTGTGTGCTAGGTATTTTCATGTGAAAAATATGTTACCGTAAAGGTTTTTTTTATTTCAATGTTAATCTGACATAAAACTTTTCTTGGGGAGGCAATTTTTAATTAACGTTTATTTTTATTTTATTCTGGATGCCCTGTATACATATTGTGCAATTTATTTTTAAATCAACCTGTAGTTGCCCTAATCCAATAATTACGTTTAAAGGATATTTTAATACATTTTTAATGGTTTAGGCTTTACAATAGACCAAAATAAATAGTTCGTTGTAAGTAAAATAAATTTTAATTTTAATTTGGCACATTCTGTCGTAGGATTGTTTTAAAAACCTAAACAATCAAAACGTATTAAAGGTCAAAAGTGCAATAAAAAAAATGACCTTAAACTGTTTTGGCATTCATTTTAGGGTTTAAACCGTCTTAAATATGCTTGTATTGGTACAAATTTATCTAAGGTATGATTTGGACCACCCTGTAGATACTTTGCGCAAACTTCAAAAGCTAATTGTATATTTTAAAGAAATGTAGTTTTAACCAAATAAGTCAAATTCCTATCTTGTATCTATGTTTTTTAAAAATGTATTTAAAGTCAACCCATATAATGTGCTTTTTAATACCCATAGTGACATCACTTTAGAGCAGCCCTAAATCCAAAATATCACCGGTAACCCACCAAAATTTTTATGGAAATATTACCAGTAGGAATGGGACTCTAACATACTACAATCTGCAAGAATTTCACCGACGCCGGTTTTCAATGCAAATAGTGCGGGGTCCTTTGCGATTGAATGGCCTACAACTTTCCCCACTTAACCATCTTTCTATCTCTTATATTTTTCAATATCCCAATACATCCCCTACTAATTTCGGACATACTGTATAAAGTAAAACCCTTTGGATTTCCACCGTCTTTTATTTAAAGTTATGATGCAGTTCCTAAACAACCTAAAGAACTTCTCTGGGTTCCTCAGCACTTAGAAACAAAAGAATATAGAACAAAAAATAAAAAATATGTTTACAAATGAAGTATAGATAAATAAAGCTTGTTTAGTAAATAAATTGGTACAGTTTTTACTTTAAAAAAAATGACGGATTTAAGTTTTTTTTCAAAATATTCAAACTCCACCAAAAAATTTGTATGTACTAAAAACTTAAAAGACTTTATTTTACTCCAAAAATAAAATATATTTTTTAGTGTAGGCAAAATATTACAAAATTTGTTTAGAATGACTATTTATTTTACAGATGTATCAAAAACTTTCTCTAAACAGATTTTGGTGTTATCAGAAAAAGCATCCTTAAAAACTTACATTATTTGGTTTTTAAATACCTGCTTGTTTCAATTTCATACGCAACTTAATTTTTATCTGTAAACGATTGTGTTTAAGGCATTTTCGCCAAATTATAGAGTTTGGTAAAATTTTTGTATTATTAGTTTTATCGATAACAAACTTTATTTTAAATAAATTTTGTAAATGACAATTTGCTTAAAAATGAAATATTTTGGTAGTTTACTCTTAGAGATAAATATTGTTTTTAAGTTTTTGAGAACCCTGTATACAAAATCAACATTTTCTCTTCGTGAATCATATTTTTTTACAAGCAAAAATTTTTATGAAAAATAACTTTCTGTCGAAAAATAAAATGTTTCATCCATTTGTCTTTTTGTAAACCTCATCCGTGGCAGGCTGTATGTTTTTCGATGCTGCAGAGGTAAGAAAAAATCGACATGTCTCTTGATAAAAAATATCCCAGAAAATCTCTTTATAATATAAAAAGGTTATTTTTAAAAATATTAATGAAATATCTTTGTTCTGGAAAATAGCTAAATAATCTTTATATTTCCATAAATCAAAATAAAGTACAAAAAAGTATGTTATTAACATAAAAAAAGTGTTTATGTCTAGGGTTATACATATGTATGTATGTTATTAACCCACTTCCATTTTTATAGCTTGTATTTGTTATTTTTTTTTTAACTTTTGGTGACTTTGATTTATTTATTTTTGAAGTAGGTTTATTTTTTTATGAATATTTTTCTCATTTTAGTTTATTATTATTATTTGATAAGTGAACTACTTACTAGTACCATATTCTCTAACTTAAGCTGTTTGCGCAGATCGGCAATGCTACCTCTAGTAGGTATATAATCTAAGTATCTTTAGGCTTACGCAGTCTAAATAATGACAAGGCTTAACTCGTAGTATACTTATAAAGTCGTTTAATAAAACATGTACACATTTGGTGTATTCCTTTTATGCTTTAGAACCGCCCAGAACGACACCGTAAGTATTCCTTTTATAGTGGAGTTGTTCTGCAGAACCGTTCTATTACCTCTCCTTTTGCCTCTCATGCACCATCATCGAAGGAGGTGCATGAAGTGTTCTGACACTAATGACATATGCCAAAAGGCAAATAGTAAAAATACTTGGTTATATTTGGTGTATTCCTTTTATGCTCCAGATCCGCCCGGAACGACACCATAAGTGTTCCTTTTACAATTTTTTGACATTTTTTCATGTTATAGAACCGTTCTTGACACTATTGACAGTTCAGAGAACGGTTCAGAACGCTTCTACAAGGTAAAAGGAATACACTAATTTAATAAATATCTATAATAATTTACTGTGGTTAAATAATTAACCCGAAAAAAATTATATAAACCACGGATGACTAAAACATAAACCAAACAAAGAAGAACAAATCTGTCAAATCTTATAAATGTCATGTCAACGGGCAAATCCCACTGTTTTTTGGTGTTCCTTTTAAAACTGTTTTGATCGGTTCTGAAGAACGGTTCTAAAAGCTAAAAGGAATACACCAATTTACGTTTTATATTTGAAGTTTTTATCGATTTATCAAGGATTCCACCATCAGATCTATAACTTGGTTTCAATGGAACCATCACGGAATTGCGTGACTAACAATAGGATTTTTAAAATAGCTCCACAATTGATGAAAGAACTCTGTGTTACATAAAAAAATATAAACATTTACAGTGTATCCTAGAATAGGTGTTACAAGAGGACAAATAGACCAAAAATTTTTGAATATAAAATTAAAAGTACTTTTATTTTTTAAATTATAACAAAATTTTATTAGTAAATGTTGTTGAGAACTATATTTTGTGTCAAAATTTAAAGAAAAGTAAAAACATTTTTTGACACATTTTTACATTAAGAATTAAAACTTAATTACTGGGCAAGAAGGAGCGCAATTTGAAAGAAAATTAAAATGTTTTAATATTTTTGTAAAATTTGCTCCACCGTGTCAAGTACTTACAAATGCATTTTTTTAGTGTTTTAACTTTCTAATTTTGATATAATATTCAATTTTCTGCTTATTATCTATCAAATTTTGTTCTATTGTTTAAAAATAATAGTACTTAACTATAAGTCATTTTTCATATTTTTAGTTATAAATTGCGCTGTATATTACTAAACAAAGTAAAATTTTATCTTTCTTAGTTTTTAAACATGCTTTAGGTTTCTTAAAATGCCGATTCAAAATTGTATATCGATCATACTAGTAGGGAGGTAGCACTAGATTTAAAAAGTCATTTTATACAGGCTGAAAATTTTATCAGTTACAGTTGTTTTCTTATATTTAACAGCGGCGAGCGTCAGTGCCCAAGTAGCGGTGGATTCAACGATGGCAGCATCTAGAAGTCGGAAAAAAAAATTACAAAAAGTAATTTTATACCGCGACAAAATTTGTATTTTTCTTAAACGTGTTTATGGCCTATTTTCGTGTATTGTAGAGAAAAACTGTAAATACGTTTTTAAAAAATATTTAAACGATTTGACGAAATTTTAAAATATTTTAAAATTTCTATATGCAAAGTGACAATTTACGGTTAAATTAGACACTGGTAGCCACAATTTATAAGTAAACAGGGCCATATTTTTGAACTTTTTAAAAAACGACTATAGCCACTTTGTGTATTTTTTTCGTATAATTTAATATTCTAATCAGAAAAACATTTAAAACAAAAACAAGAAAATTACAGCACCAGTCACGTATTTTTTAATGGAATATCCCGTATATTTTTGTATCAATGGATAGAGATTGTCACTAGGAATTCGGTGATATAGGGGTTTCTGGGTTTATTTTCTGCGGTTCTGATGCAATTAATTTAAAACTGCATTAAACTATAAGGATAGTTTTACCTTAAAAAACCTGGCTGCCACAGGTCACAGGTGCTTATTTGTCAAAGTCAAGAATTTAAAACATACCTTTATTACTTTTTGGGTTTAGAAATACATATATTATATCATTTTTAGCATATAATATAATTTAAAGCCGTTCTTTTGATGAAAACCTCATTATAAAACTGTCTCACAAATCTTGACAAGGTCTAAAATTACGTTATGTCACTTTGTTTTAACGACTTTCATATGCTGCCACCGCTGACTCCACCGCAGGAGCGGCGACTGACGCTCATTTTGCTACCTATCTAACACTATTTTACTGCCACAAATAAAATTCATTCGGTATAAAATTGGTATGAAAAACATAGCGCTACCTCCTCTACTATACTGTGTGTCCCAGAATAAGTGTTACAAGAGGACAAGGGCACCAAAAATTTTGGATTTTAAAACAAAATTTTAGGAAATCTGTTCGAATGATCCAAAAATAAGAAATAAAAAAATTACTTCGATTGGTATTATACAGGGCAAGTTTAAACTAAAAATATAAAAAATTGCCAGAAGTTAACTACTTTTAATTTTAAAAAGTTAAAGCATTAAAGTAAAAATAAAAAAATGTTATTGTCAATTTTTTCATTACGCATTACAAATTAAATAATGGGAATAAGGTAGCAAAATTTAATATTAAAGAAATATATATATATATATTTTTTTTAAATTCACTACCTTAAGCCAAGTATTTTAAGAAGTGTTAATGCGCAATGTAAAAATTGACAAAAATATTTGTTTTTACATTGATGCGTTAACTTTAAATCTTGACATATAATTTAATTCTCTACAACATTTACTTGTGTAATTTTGTAATTTTTTATATAAGAGGTGCTTTACTCTTGGTCACTTTTTGTATTTATTAGTTTTGGACCATGCAACCAGATTTCCAAAGGACGTTTAAAATTTTAAAGTTTATTTGGTCCATTTGTCCTCTTGTAACACCTATCCTGGGACACACTGTATAACCTAATCTTTTTTTGAAGTCGGTTAAAGGTTCATAGGGAATTTTTGCCAAAGCGTGGAAGTGAGATACGTTAAAAGCAACAAAAAAGCAAGATCAATATATAATCCTATCCGGAATGTTTACACGCAGGCGTTCTTTATCTAATCTCTACCTGCTAGTGTTCAATACACTAAAAGTCAATTTGAACGTATTAAGTTAGCACGCCGAATATATTATTTTATCTTTAAATTACCAAGATAGATTGTTAGTTGATGTATATCATAGCTAAATTAGGGAATTTAAAAATAAACGTTTTATACCAATGGCATTAGTTTATGAATAATTAATGATTCAAAATACTGGCAGCATTGAAATACAAAATGCTTTCCAAATTCCATAATAACAAAATGTATGATTAATTAACGTGAAATAAATTTAAACTCTAATTAAAAACCATTTTATTTTTAGTACACATCGGCGTTAACGCATAATATTTCTGGTACCGCGAAAGCTTGTGCCCAAACAGTATTAGCCACTTATTGGTACCAAGAAGCGAAGAGTGCAATGTGGTGGTTTTCCAACATAATAATTTTGTTAGCAAGTGGTGCTTATGCCAGGATCAAACAAATTGACATGGAAAGAAGACATAAAGAAAGAACTGCTTACGTTAAAGTATAGATTAGGTACATAAAAGAAATATCATATTTGGTATGCCATCTTTTTATAATTAAACTAATTAATAATTACCAATGTCATTTTATTTATTTCGGATACCATCCAGTATACAGGCTGTTAGAAATTCGAGGGCCACCGTTAGGGTTGGTTAAATTGGGGTAAAGTTGCGTATTTTTATTCCTAACAATATTCCGCTTAAAACATTTTAAAAATTTGCAGTCGTTTCAGAATTATCCGGAAAAAAACGAAATTTTGCAAAACAGTCTTTTTTCAGTTTATTTAAAGTTGTATTTAAAACAAATGACTTATTACCATTGTCAATTTTAGATAGATGTCAATACATTTAAGATCCAACGTTTTTTAAATAGGCGTAATATTTGGTTTTAATCTTACACTCGTATTTTAACTCTACATTCAACGACATATCACATTTTATATTTATGGACCTTTTGAACCGAAAAACCATCATTCACTATTTCGCCATTACAAATAATTTTAAGTTCAGAGAAATTTTCGTTTGCAGGTAAGTGTAAATCCATTTTTTATGATAGGATTAAATAAAGTTAATAGAGGCTTATGATTAAAGTAAATTCTTTATTTTAATGCATATAAGTAAAGGTATGTAAATTACATTATATTCTTGTACCTTGTTAAAAAAAGATGCATAATTACCTTTAAATAGAAATTTCCATGATCGTTTGAAATAAAATCGTAATTTTTAATAGCAAAATTGTGAATAATTGTTTTTTGGTTTGAGACGTAGTATAAATGAAAAGCGTGATATGCCGTTGGATTTATAAATAAAATACGAATTTATAAGCTTTAAAACCAAATATTTCGCCTATTAAAAAAGACAAAGTTGAGGATGGTGTTTCAAAGACGGATAATAACTTTAATGACATCTTTTTATTTAGCAGAAAAAGTGGCACCGATAATGTATTATCCATTTAAAAATATATCTTCAAAAAAACTGAACAAAAAACTATTCAGAACTCACCCGAACGGCTGTGAATATTTTTAATTTTGAAGCCGATAATTGTAAAGCATAAAATTGCGCAACTTTGCTTCAATTTAAACAAATCCTGTATCTCTTACTGTTCCTGAGATCCCTTTAGTGTTCCCTAAATTTGTAACACCCTGTATTTTTGTGAATAGTAAGTCTACTTGTTTAATTTATTTTTAATATTATATTATAACCAACTGACTGACAATTTGTCAATAAAGATAAAACGGATTCTTAAAAAACTAACCAGAAATATTTTTTCTTCTAAATCACTGGTTAACATGATTCTTGTTACACGTAAACTGGTATGTAATTTATACTTACCCACCTGCCTTTATTAAAAACCATTAAAGTTTTTGTTCAATCACCCTCAGTTGTTTTGTAACATTGACAGTCACATAATCGAGGTTATTACAAAAGATTGTTTAGAAAATTCCACACCACTATTTTTTGAGCAATCAAATGTGTAATTTTAGTTGCGTTACCATAACAACCCAAATATTTTTCGATTTTTTTTCTTGTGTGGTACTCTGAAGCAAATTTTAGTAAAATTTTTTGACAAAATCATAGAAAATGTTTTTTTTTTAACCAGTTGTAGTATTTTCAACGTACCTATCACAATATGAAAGAATGTAGGGTTTTAGGTCCCTAAATGATATTTGTAAACAACTACAGCTAGTAAAATAATATATTAGGACTGGAGTAGTAGAAGTAATTGAAAAACAAAGGAAAGCTAGGTGTAAGTCTAAAAAACATTTTCCAATTGTAGTAATATAAATAAATATATATTTTAAAGGAATAAACAATATTAAAGTCTAAAATTATATAAATTTGCAAGTACTATTGGTAAAATGGAAAACACATTTTTGAAGCTCTCATCAAAGGCACAAACATAAAATTTAAAAGCATATTAGTTAAAACCAATTTGGTGTGAAAATTTCTTACCAAATACCACACGTGCTTTAATAATTATTCTAGGATTTTTTTTCTTGGTCACGAATATTTTAAGATAACCCACATTTAGATCCGTAGTGTCAAGAAGTATTTTTAGGATTTTTACGACCTCGCGCAGTAAACAAATCGAGGGTGGACGAATAGGCGTACTGGGAGAATACAACACCGGCACTCCGTGCCCTCCGTTCGCGTTCTGACCCTGACGCTCATTAGCTACCGTACTCCGAACGAGAACCCCAGAGAAGGCGTCGTAAATTCTTTCCGATAATGCGGATAGCTTGTTTGGCGCCAGGCGCGTTCATGCTCGATTTGCTTGCGCACAAACCTGTTTTTTCGCCCATGAAATGTAACTTTTGTTTCGCGCAGGTAATAACATTGACAATCCATGGAGATCAGTGGAGGGGGCCCGCTAGCTGGCAAATATATATATATTTTTAATATATGCTTGATTTGGGATCTGGGGATTTCTTTTCTTTAATTTGCTTAATTTAAAATTTAAAAATACGAAAAAATTTACTTAAATTACAACACCCCACAAAATAGAAAAAAATTAGACTCGCAGATGTGACACATGTATGGTTTTCCATATATTTTTGTCTTCTAAACACAATTTCGTGGTTATCATGTCAGATTTTTTCCCAATCTTAAAAATTTGGAATAAAATCCGCAAATTTAAAAGTTTTTATAAGCGATTTTCTAAATGCAGGAAATGACACAAAATCAGTAGTCAGTTGTGGTCCACTACTTAACGATCTTTATTTGGTGGAGTGGGTCTTATTATTGGTAAAAAATTTGATATTTAAAACTTTTTTAATTTACGCTGGGGAACCCCCATAGTGCTTTTTTCCGGCGCTTAAATGACATGATCTGTCTCTTAATTTGTTTTTCAATATAATAAAATAATCTCTTATTTGAAATATTTTAAAAATATATATT
The DNA here is from genome assembly GCA_014170235.1 of Listronotus bonariensis. Taxonomy (NCBI): domain Eukaryota; kingdom Metazoa; phylum Arthropoda; class Insecta; order Coleoptera; family Curculionidae; genus Listronotus; species Listronotus bonariensis. The sequence goes on along the minus strand of JACEGR010002688.1, from coordinate 60,516 downwards.
AAATACTGTTTTTAAATAAAATAATATTTTAGGGAAATGACACATAAATTCACTACTTTAAATTATTTAACCTTCAACCCCATGAACGTTCTTACCGTGGCACATGTTTTTTTATTTTACCATTGATGGGGCCCCGTGATTTTAGTCTGTACCGGGGCCCTAAACATAATTTACAATGACAACCGTCTTAAGTTTAAACAAAATATTATTTGGCTTTTCTCCAGAATAAAATTAAAAAGTTTATTTAACATTTTAATAAAATGAAAACTTTTATACATTATGAAGAACTATTCTGCTCTTACACATTTTAAAAAACTTAAAACTTTTATATACTATAAAGAACTATTCTGTTCTTACACAATAAAATAAAAGGTATGATTACCTTAAGTAGTATTTGGTTATAATGATTAAAACAATTTATTTAATTTATATTGGTTGGCAGCTTAATTAATTTTTTTTGTAACTTGCGAATTTTGTTGCGGTTACTGTCAGTCACAATAAGTTTTATTTTTAAACTTTTCTTACAGTTAGATTGGGCCTAAAAGATATTACAATTAATTCGAATTATAGTTTTTAATTTGCAAAAGTCATAAATAATTTTAAATGGAATATTATCTTCTTTTTTTCTTTATCTTATTTGATAAATTATTCACTAATCCAGGTCCCTGTTTTATAATATTATTTGCATATTTTTCAAAATAAAATTTACATTTTTATATTTTATTGAGCCATTCTGAGTCACAGCAATGAGGTAAATTTAAAGTGGGAACTGCAGTTTTCTTTAAAACTCCGCGCAATGGTAGACCTAAAATATAAATTAGGATATTGAAAATTATTTTTTATAAGAATAAATTTATAAATACTTACCTAACAGTTCATTTTAAGGATCTCTTTCATAATCATTTGATGTAAAATGTAAGGAGCAAATTTCAGAAGTATTCGGGTTGAATTTGTCTTCTCGTTTACACCAATTTATCCAATTCTTTCTGAGTGTGGACAAAACTAAATTATTTGTCTGAGAAAATAAATATAATATTAAGTTTTTTCGCATGAAGCAATAGCACAAATTTGTCCAGGCATATTTCTATCTAAAATCACAAATAAAAATCACTAAACATACATATTTTTTCTAAGTTTTATTGTGCAAACTTACCAAATACTATTCAAACTATAGTTTAAAAAACTGGTAATTATTTACAAACCGGACGCATTGCCGATTTTAATGAAATTTGGTATACGGGTGTCTTTTGAGGCGCTGATTACGAATCTGAAGAATTTTTAGTTGGGCACGTTTCGTTCTCGAGATATTCATCATTAGACTTAATAACCAAAAGTAACCTAAATTCATAATTTCCCCCTTATTTATTCACTCAAATCTTGATTGAAAGCTAAATTGGTACTCAATATTTGATTTCCACCTCTAAAAACCCAATTTTTTTATTTTACCGGTTTTTTCCATAAAATTGCAAAGCTTCACTTTTATTCATTTCGATTGCATAGCCTTGGCGCCGCCACTGCTACTGCGATTGAAAGTGAAGCTTGCAATCTTACGGAAAACACGGGTAAAATAAATAGAAAAATGGGTTTTTAGAGGTGGAAATCAAATATTAGATTCGTAATCAGCGCTCCAAAAACCCCCGTATACCAAATTTAATTAAAATCGCGATGCGTCCGCTTTGTAAATATAATTACCAAAAAATTAATGAAATGTCGGAAAAAACGGGGTTTCCTTAAATTAAAAAATGATTTAAAATCAAACTGTTGAAATTTTCGAAAAACATCTATTTTAAGCAAAAAACCAATTATAAAAAGATATTTACCAATCCGTTGTGTTGACGTTTAATTTATGTATTGTACGTCAGTTTTCACCCACCATTATCGCGGTTATAATTCGTTAAAGGCCTAAAATTGATGAAAATGTATTTTTAATGTTTGTTCCACGAATACCCACTAATACTACAAGCATAGTTTATTTTCATTCAACTCTGCTACAAGCTGTATTTATCTGGCACTGGTGTTGATATCTCGTTTAATTTCCCTTGCTTATATACAAGGCATCACAAACGCGTCGGTCTAATACATAGGCAATGTGAGGAAAACAGGACAATCTTACGCGAATACCTGCATGTAAACATTTCTGATTGCATTAGTCACATCCTTTTTTGTTGCTTTATTGGCCGATACCCCAATACCTACTTGCTAAACCAGTATTTTATTATTTTATTAGAGATACAACTAAAATAGTTGGCAGTTCTATCACTTCCGTTTATATCGTAAGTTAATGTCAACTTTATATTTTTAATCTTACACCCAATAAATTATTTATTTTTTAGATTCTGAGTAAAATTCTAAACAATTTTATGTTAAAAATGAAGTTGCAAGTATGCAAGCCATTACATATTGTTTCCTAACACTCCGTATAAAAACACGTATGGTCGTTTTTATACCTTAATTAACAATGAAACGTAACTATGGTTACAACAACGACAAAATCTTTAGTTGTCAATGTCTCAAAGATTACACCACAAAAGTCGAAACTATACTACTGCTTTAAGCTTTTCCATCACCCTTTTATAGTAGCTTAGAAACGTCTAGAATGTTTTAGAAATATCCCAAAAATTCTATAGTACAGGGTGGAATAAAAGTTCACAATGGATAATGATGAAAGAACTTGGAGAGACTAAGATAAATTATTCAAATAAATTATTCAAATAAATTATTAAACTAAATTAAATAGCACTAATATTATACAGTTTTATAAACTAAACGCGTATTTTTAAAGTCCGTAACATTGCCCCCTCCCAAGCTTTGATCGTCTCGATCAAATATCTTTATGGTCTTGATGCCGGCTTAGACTTTCTTAAATGAACCACTTTCATTTTTGCCTGTGGAATCTTGTGAATTGTGTACATTAGATCATTTAGCCGTGTCACTATTCTATATGGCCCCTCCCATGACTTCTGAAGTTTCGGTGAACGCCCTTTGGTTCCTCTTGGGTTGTATAACCAAACTTTTTCATCGAACATAAATCCCTGTGGTTAGCTTTTTAAATCATATCGAGACCTCGGTCACTTTCTTTTTGTCACCTCGTACGAACCGTTTCATGTATCTCTTGTAGCTGTTTACTAAGTTAACTTCCATGGTGTTCTGCTGGTTCTTCATTAGTAAAAGGTCGTCCTGTAAGTAAGTTAACTGGAGAGCACAATTCCGCTTCAAAAATTACTTTAGCAGGTGTTGTGCCAGTAGTCTCGTGAATTTCAGTCACACTGTTGGTCATTTACTTTGATTTTCAAGTAGTTATCAAGAGTTCTGGTAAACCTTTCGACCATGCATTCTGACTGGGGATGAAGAGGTGTTGTTCTTGTTTTATGAATTCCCAGGAGATTACAAAGGTTCTTGAAAAGATTGGACTCAAAGTTTCTGCCTTGATCGGAATGTATTTCTCTTGGTACTTCATAGCGACAAATCCATTGTTATAATAGTATATCTGCAACAGTTTGAGCAAGAACTTTGAACATTGTACATGATTTTTGGTAATTATTTACTAACCGGACGCATCGCCGATTTTAATGAAATTTGATATACGGGGATTTTGGGGCGCTGATTACGAATCTAAAAGCATTTTGGTGGAACTCGTTTTGTTCTTGAGATATTCAATATCAGACTTGATAATCAAAACTAACCTGAATTTACTATTTCCCCCTTCTTTTGCACTCAATTCTTGATTAAAAGCTAAATTGGTACTGAATATTTGATTTTTACTTTTAAAAACCCCATTTTTCTATTTATTTTACTCGTTTTTTTTTCATAAAATGATTGAAAGTGAAGCTTTGCAAAATCAAATATTAAATTATACCAATTTAGCAGAAAACTCAAGAATTGAGTGCAAAAGAAGGGGAAAATAGTGAATTTAGGTTAGTTTTACTTATCAGGTCTGATGATAAATATCTCGAGAATAAAACGTGCCCGACTAAAAATTCTCAGATTCGTAATCAGCGCCCAAAAACCCGTATACAAAATTTCATAGAATTCCGCGATGCGTTCGGTTTGTAAATAATTACCCGTTTTTTAACTATAGTTTGAATAGTATTTGGTAAGTTTGCAGTTTGCACAATAAAACTTAGAAGAAAAATATGTAGCATCCGATCGGCGTAATTAATATTACATAATTCCGCTTATCTGACAAATGTGGCTAATTTTTTAGTTTCGCGGACATTTCACGTAGTAAGGTCCTGATTGGCATCAAGAACAGATAATCTATGGTAAAAATTCATACAAAAAATATTGATTATTACTCTACTTAAATAACAAATAACGATATTAAAAGGTTTTAATCTTCCCGTGTAAAATTCGATCAAACGCAGATACGTGGTATTTATCTATGCTAGATTCGCGGTTTTGCACTATCCCCAACAAAATGCTATCCATGGACAGTCTGATGATTATCCATTTGTTTTTTTGTTCCGTGGGATAATACCACCAAGCCAACCCCTACGCTCGAAAATATGGTTATGATGCATAATATATTATGCATCATAACCATATTTTACTGAAAATTCTATTACCCATAAAAAACGCCTAAAATATGCAAATGCATGTAATCCGGTCGCTAAAAGCTAATTAGCAACCCTATAATATGACGCCAGGCACTTGGACAATAAGGAAAAATAAAACAAAATAAAGGACCAAACATTGCATAAGCTTTTAATCTCTTACGCCGAACATAAACCTATAAAAGTGATAAACATCCTTTTCTAAACACCTTGATACCTTTATAACACTGTTATTAATATAACTACCAAAGAATGCAAAAAATGAAACAGTAACGGTAGTGACAATATGTATGTAAATTAATAATATTTTAACAGATAAGATTAATCGATTATCCGTTATCATTTTAGTGTAGCTTTCTTATCTCCCCAATAACGTTTGCCTACCAATTTATTTGTATAACCTTTTCGCGTATCAAAAAACAGTAGTTATGATCGCCCTTTCTACAATAGCATAAGTAAAGAATTTGGTTAAACAGTTTAAAATTATAAATTTCGGATTATAAAAATAGATTAGATTAGAGAATGTGTATTCATAATTGTTAAATATATCATTTGCGTTTTGTGAAACAGAAAGCGCGAATTTAAAACCTCATTTATTTCAATGTCGATTTGTTATAATATTAAGTCGTTCTATAAACATACACGCACAGTGTGCGGTATTACTGAAAATATTCCTTGTTATAAAGCCGTGCTCCCGGTGTTTGTTGTGACGTTTTGGTAAATGTTTGGATTGTTTGATTGAAAACAGACTACGAAAATTTTAAGCAAATTGATTATTTTACTTTTAAACAGTTACGGATTAGTTTGATGTAAAGTTTCAAAGTAAGAGAAAGTAAATTTATAGACCGGCAATAAAGTGCGCGGCTCTAGATTTCCGGCTATGAGAACATGATTATCATTATTTATTGTTGTATTTATTCCTTGTTTCCAGTATATTACTGTCAGGATATAACATATAACAAAGGTAAGAAATTTATAGCATACGTAGTACCTATGTCATTTTATTATCCGTTGACGGTTATTATATCAACACTGTTTTTATTTTCACAACTTTACTACCTGATGGATAAACGTGTTAACGAGTCGTTAAATTTAACATTTATTTTTTTAACCATTAAGCTACGTAGTGAAAAAATACAACACACACTAGTAGCAGATGTTAATAGTAATTTATATCACAAGTGCATAAAGTGTTACTTTTTCACAAATGAAAATTTTGCCAGTACCAGCCGCCAGGCGAGTGCGGCAATCCTATGAGTAAAAAAGTCCGATATTTTGTCTACGACCGTATAAAAATTTAGCACAATAACATTTAATATACAGTGTGTCCGCCTAAGTTGTCTACATTTTTTATAATTAATTTTACGAAAAAAGTTATTCCTTATAAAAAGTTTAGGTCTAGAACCTAAAATGCAACAATCAGATATGAATTATTTTTACTGGTGTACGGAGTATTATAAACAATATAAATTTTAATTAAAAGGAAAGTACCGTTCTTTTTGATCAAATTATAAATTATTGTTAAGAATTAAAAATAACTATTAAATATGCAAACCCGTTCATTTACAAGAAACAACTTTTTCTTTAATAATGTTTATGCGAAACGAGCGTTTCTTTGACTTTTTGCTGTTTTGACGGTTCTTAAGCTTCTTTTAGATACTACATTTCAAAATGAGTATTTACTAACGTACACGTTCAACTTTTTATCGTTATCGCATTTAAAAATATTGTTCTAAATTAACGAGTTTCCATATTTGAAAGTCATTTTTAATTCTAAACATTTATGAATATTCAGAAAATTGTTTGTAATTACTTTTTGTAGAAATAATACCTAAACCATATAAATTTCGGTTAAATTTCTAGTTTCAGTTTCAGGCGAGTGCGGCAATCCTATGAGTAAAAAAGTCCGATATTTTGTCTACGACCGTATAAAAATTTAGCACAATAACATTTAATATACAGTGTGTCCGCCTAAGTTGTCTACATTTTTTATAATTAATTTTACGAAAAAAAGTTATTCCTTATAAAAAGTTTAGGTCTAGAACCTAAAATGCAACAATCAGATATGAATTATTTTTACTGGTGTACGGAGTATTATAAACAATATAAATTTTAATTAAAAGGAAAGTACCGTTCTTTTTGATCAAATTATAAATTATTGTTAAGAATTAAAAATAACTTTTAAATATGCAAACCCGCTCATATACAAGAAACAACTTTTTCTTTAATAATGTTTATGCGAAACGAGCGTTTCTTTGACTTTTGCTGTTTTGACGGTTCTTAAGCTTCTTTTAGATACTACATTTCAAAATGAGTATTTACTAACGTACACGTTTAACTTTTTATCGTTATCGCATTTAAAAATATTGTTCTAAATTAACGAGTTTCCATATTTGAAAGTCATTTTTAATTCTAAACATTTATGAATATTCAGAAAATTGTTTGTAATTACTTTTTGTAGAAATAATACCTAAACCATATAAATTTCGGTTAAATTTCTAGTTCATACACAAGAATCGGACATATGTTTTCCCATGTATTTTTCGCGCTAAATCCGAATTTGAGGTCAGAAATGGCCATACACGTCTGGAATTGGCCCTAAGGGGGGCCCTGAAATACGGTTTTCGGGATAAGGCGGGGTCAAGGGTGCATTCTGAAGCCAAAGCCGGATTTGTGCTCGACGGGTCTACGGCTAACTGAAATTTTCTGTTTTGCCCGGAAAAATGACTCCTTAGGGGCCGGAAATTCGTGTTTTAGACGTAGCAATCACAACAGTCTTCCAAATCCATTATTATTATTAAATTTTTAAAAATGTCTATTAAATTGATTTGAAAATTGTCAAATTTTAAATAAAGTGAACTAAAAAAAGGCAAAATCAAAGGTGACCTTTAGTTCAGTTGATGTCGCGTTTGCTGATACGCTGCATAAATTCATATTTAAGTACATTGTAGTAGGCATGGAAACAAAACCCTAATTTAAGATGTAAAAAAGGGTCAAACTGTTAAAAAAAGTTACTTTACCTAGACTACAGTAAAAAGCACTGGGACGTGTAATTTGATTGGTTTGAAGCGGCACAAACGGTTATATGCAAAACTGTCACATTAGGGGTCATGGTTAGTTCTGGTTATTTAAATCTTTTTTTTAATTTCTTAAAAAAACGAATTTAAAAAAATAACTAACCCTTACCCCACCGATGTGACTGTTTTTGTAACCGTCTAAACCAATAACCATCAAAACACTAATATTTTTATTCAGTAATTACCCGTTCCGGTATTTTTTACTGTAGTTTCATGTTAACGACTAAAAATACGGCATTTTTTTAACGGTCGTGAAAAGAATTGTTTCCTTTCTTAAACTTTACTTTTTCTGAAAAATTGTTAGTTTTCTAACGTTTTTTAAATAAAATGATGTTTGATGATATTTTAATGGATCTTTTTTCTTGGAAAATACTCGAAATTTCTTTAAAAGAATTTTTTTTTAATATGTCTCTATAATAATAACTGCAATATACCCTCGTCGAACGTCTTTGATATTAAATCTAAATACTAATCATAACAAATGCAGCGGTATTTTTCAAGTTTATTCGTATTGCGGATCGCCCTGTATATATCAGTATAAGCTGTCTTACAAGACATAAATCGAATTCTTTAGCTGATTGCCGCAAATCTCACGGAACTAGTGATTAATATATAGGGTGTTCAATCAAATCATACTTTTTGTAGTACCCTGTATATCTAAAGACATAATAGTACCTGATCACAAATATGGATTCTACAAAACCAACCCAACAAATTTGCGTTTTTAATTGTTGAGTCAAAAATTAAAAAGACAGGACGATGTAAATGTATTTATTACATTTCTAGTGAATATTACAAATTATTCTTTAGATTTGGATGGCCATGTATCAAAGTGGTATCTTTTAGAAACTCTTGAAAAAGAGAAGTATTTGATTTGTAGGGTGTTTCATTTAAGATAGGTAACCAAATGATATTTTTGTTTATTTTGTGCGATAAAAAATTTAAAAAACAATTAAGGGGGTGTAATTTTGTAACTCGAAGCCGAAACATTTTGACGTTTTAATATGTTGTAAACTTATTTTTGTTTTGTGACTGTCTATATTCACATTATTTAATTTTTTTTAAAGATAAAAAGTAAGTGTGAGAGCTAAATTAACGTATCTTCCTTGTTCGTGACTTATACCTAGTATATACTGGGTGTTCGGAAAATGCGTTAGGAAATTTTAAGGAGTCATTCTGCAATGAAAAATAATGTTAGTAAGTCCTTTGACAAAATGTCGAAATATCCATGGTTACCAAGTAACAGGGGTTAAAAGTTCAATTTTATTTTTGTTTTTTCGCCATATTACATTTATTTTTTAACCAATCTACTTAACATTTGCCACACAAATCAAACTTTGCAGATTTTAAAATTTGAGGATAAAAATACTTTTTTTAATTCCGCCAGAGGGCACTTTACCTAAAACTTAAAATGTATTTATATCATAACTTTTTATTTTGACAGATATCGCAAAGCTGGGGGCGCCATTTTATAGACAATCAAGAACTTAAAAATAAAGTACTTTTTATTAAAATCGATAAACCCAACCGTTTAGGCACTAACCGACATCAAAGTTTTCACCAATTTCAATCAAATTACCTACATACATACAGGGTGTCCAGTAACTCAACCGACAAACTTTATGGGGCGATTTTACAACGGAAAATAGGAAAAAACTTCATATAAACATATGTCCTAAACGTCTTAGTTTTTGAACTACGGTGTGTTAAATATTTAAAAAAACTTTTTTTATTTTTAACAACCCGTAGTTCAAAAACTAAGACGTTTAGGACATATGATTATATAAAGTTTCTTCCTTATTTTCTATTGTAGAATCGCCCCGTAAAGTTTGTCGGTTGAGTTACTGTACACCCTGTACGTATGCAGGTAATTTGATTGAAATTGGTAAAACTTTGATGTTGCCCAGCTTTGCGGTATTTGTCAAAATAAAAAGTTATGATGTAAATGAATTTTAAGTTTCAGGTAAAGTGCCCTCTGGCGGTCTTAAGTACTTTTATCTTCAAATTTTAGAACCTGCAAAGCTTAATTTGTGTGCCAAATCTGAACTAGATTGGTTAAAAATAAATGCAATATGGCGAAAAAACAAAAATAAAAATTGAACTTTTAACCTCTGTAACTTGGTAACCAAGGAGATTTCGTCATTTTGTCAAAGGACTGACTAACATTATTTTTCATTGAAAAATGACCCCTTAAAATTTCCTCACTCATTTTCCGAACACCCTGTATATACGCAATATAAACATTTTTTTTATTTTAGGATTTTCAAATGATTCACCTTATATTGAAGAATCAAAAATAGAAAGCATAAGAGTAAGAATAGGAACACCAATAACATTAAAATGTGCTCAACGAGGTATTTGGGAGTATAAGGTAAAAATGTGTATACTAGTGATGTAACGAATGTGTAACATTTGTATGTATATGATTATAACTACTATTTTTAAATAAAGGTTATCATTTCTTTTTCAAAAAATAAAAATATAAATAAATTCACCTAAAATGTGTATGATAATTTGCGTGTACTATACTGACGTCCAATAGGAAACACCGTATGTGAATAGGCTTATAATTTACACATACGGTGTTTTTCCGTTGGTCGGCAGTATATTTGAAAGTCAACATTCGCGTTTGCAAATGTGAGAATTCTAACATTCGTTACATTCCTAGTGTGTATACACGTCGTAGTAGCTCCATGTTTTAAATTAAATTTTTGTGAGTTGAAATGTAGCAATTGGAGATTAGACACAAACGCCTGCATGTAAACATATTTCTGATATGATAAGGCATCAGTTTTGCTTTGCCGTTCCCTTAGACCAGGGTTTATCAACCTTTATCATGACGCGATCCCCATATAATAGTAGTAAATGGTGCATTACATACCGAGGTGGAAAGTATTTTAATACTGTCAAGAGGAAAGGATGGTTTACAGAGGCGTGAAGCGCTGAGGAGAACCATTTCTCGAGACAGTAATAAAGCTTATCACCGAGGTTTGTATACTATTTTATTTACAACCATTTTTTTTATTTCTATTTAATTTATTTTCCAATCAAAAATGTGCAAACCAACAAAAATGATTTTTAATTTGTCACATAAGTACGCCACCAGACGTTTATTGCTCATAAAGGTCGGGCTCCACATAACTGAAACAAGCCCGTGGCCGTGCGCTTCACCAGTGAAGTGTAGGATGCGGTGCAAAAAATTTGTATTTAATCAAACTGCAGTAATATGAATTAATTATACCACGCTTTAAATTAAACCCGATTATAAAATAGTCTTTACAAATAAGGTAACATAGTTTTAAGTGTTAACCACATATAACCATACCGAGTCTTGCCCCGTAGCACGGCCGTGACTAGGTTTTGAGATATACCGTTGTAATCAAATGCCGTAGGCCCAATATCACCGCTCCGTGCCCGACCACATACACCGCATTTTAACAAGTAAACAAACATAGGTTTATTTGATTTCCTAAAATATTAATTAAAAAAACTTATAAAACAAAAAATACCAATGTATTCGTGAGTTTTAGTCACATATTATTAACAAGATGTAACAATAAAATCAATTTTACTTTTTTAATACCTATTAAATCACTTTTTCTTGTATTCTTTGTTTACAACAAGTAACCTTTAATTTTACGTAATACGTAATGAACCAACATAAAAGGTGACGCTCGTAAACTGAAAGCTTGCTTTGGAGAACATCGGCGCTATCCGATCCACGTATGATTTCATTGTCTGGGCATGTTTCAGACCGTACGAGACACGGTCGTAATACAATCCGTTCCAATTGTGAGACATTGGTGCGATTAAAGTTTGAAAAAAGGGAACAGAGATATGTAGAAAAATCTGTTTTATTTAAACAAAGAGATATACATACATAAAACAATGGACTTAGCTTGACAAAAATGCTTTGTATATTTTTGAGGGCATGAAAAGTGCTTTTGAATTTTGCCGAATTCATTTGCCCCACTCTCCTCTATCACCGTAAAATCGCTTGTGCGGTATGTGTGGCCCGACCTTAAAGGTGTCACAGAGATGTCTAAAATATCAGACAAGATGCCAACAATGTTCACAAACTTTTGAATTTTTTCAACTGTGCTAGGATTACTTTAACATTCAGCCCACGAGAGAAAAGTTAACTTTACTTCCGTGGCCGTAAGTAAAAGTCAGAAAACATTTTAAAGGTAGAAAATGCCAACATTACATACATAGTTGTAAATAAAAATATTGTTCCAAAACACCTCGTATAAAAACACGTGCCTTCGTTTTTATACCTTTATTAACAATGTAACGTAACTATGGTTACAATAACGGCAAAATCTTAAATTGTCACTGTCTCGAAGTTTACAGCACAGAAGTCGAATCGGTACTAACTGATCAGAGGTTTCCCGTCGCCCTTTTATAGTATGGTGGAAGAGTAAAGAATGATCTAGAAAATTCGAGAAATATCGTGAAAATTCCATAGTACATGATGGCATAAAAGTTATTAATGGATAATTCGGGCGTTTTCGGAAACCTTCGAAAGTGATGAAAGAACTTGGAAAAATTAAGGTAAATTATTTAAATAAATTAACAAACTAAATTAAATGATCCTAACTCTCTAAAATTCTATAACCTAAACACATTTTTGAAAGTCTGTAACATTGCCCCCTTCCAAGTTTTGATCGTCTCGATCAAGTATCTTCACTGTCTTGATAACGGCTTAGCCTTTCTAGATGTACTACTTTCATCTTTGCCTGTGGACTCTTCTGTATACGGTACACCAGATCATTAAGCCGTGTCACCACTTTATATGGTCCCTCCCATGACTTCTGTAGTTTCGGTGAACGCCCCTTGGTTCTTCTTGGATTGTATAACCAAACTTTTTCACCGACGACAAATCCCTGATGGTTAGCTTTCAAGTCATAGCGGGATTTCATACGGTCACTTCCTTTTTGTAACTTGGTACGCACCTCTTCATGTATCCTCTGTAGCTGTTTACTTAGTTGACTTACATAGTCTTCTGCTGGTTCTTCATTGGTGGAAGGTCGTCCTGTAAGCAAGTCAACTGGAAGGCATATTTCCGCTCCGAAAATGACTTTAGCAGGTGTTTCGCCAGTAGTTTCGTGAATTGCGGAGCGGTATGCTAATAAAAACGGCTGTATACAGTTATCCCAGTCACTTTGTTGGTCATTTACTTTAAGTTTCAGGTAGTTATCAAGTGTTCTGTTAAATCGCTCTACCATACCATCGGACTGGGGATGAAGAGGTGTTGTTCTTGTTTTATGGATTCCCAGGAGATTACAAAGGTTCTTGAAAAGATCGGACTCAAAGTTTCTGCCTTGATCGGAATGTATTTCTCTAGGAACTCCATAGCGACAAATCCATTGTTGAAATAATACATCAGCAACAGTGATAGCTTCTTGATTTGGGATTGGGTAGACTTCTGGCCATTTACTGAAGTAATCCATCGCTACCAATATATAGCGATTCCCTGATTTACTAACTGGAAATGGCCCTGCTATGTCTATGGCAATTCTTTCAAAAGGTGCCCCTACATTGTATTGCTTCATCTTGCCATGGCTTCGTGTTTTTGGTCCCTTGCTGGAAGCGCAGTCCTTACACATTCTGCACCAGTCTTTTACATCTGCACGACTTCCCAGCCAGTAGAACCTTTCTCGAACCTTTTCAAGAGTCTTCATAACTCCGAAATGGCCACCTCCTACACCATTATGCAAGGCTTGCAATACTTCAGGAATCCTTTTGGTTGGTAGGATTATCTGATGTTTATGGATTTTGCCGTCAGAACTTTCCCAGACCCTTTGTAATAGGCCATCTTTAATAACCAAAGAGTCCCATATGGCCCAGTACCCTTTATGTCTTGGAGACTTTGAAGCTATTTGCTGATATGGTGGCCTTTTCACATTTTCTGTCTTAAGTTTGACAATGTCTCCAAAATCTGGATCTTCTAGTTGTTCTTTTGCCAAGATCTTAGGGTCCCATTCTTGAGAGCACTGGATGCGTGTTCTTCGGCAGTGGAATTCATCGGGATCTTCTTGCTCTTCTCGTCTGCTGCAGTGTTTGCATTCGTCCGGGCAGGGTCGTCTTGATAGAGCGTCAGCATTCTTATGGTTCAGTCCTTTTCGATGTTCGATTTTAAAGTCGTATTCTTGAATACGTTGCAGCCATCGGGCTATCTGACCTTCAGGGTTCTTGAACTGAAGCAACCATTTAAGTGATGCATGATCCGTTCTTAGGTGGAATTTCTGGCCATACAGGTATTTATGAAAATGCTCCAAAGATTTGACAATAGCTAAAAGTTCTTTTCTAGTGACACAATAATTTCTTTCAGGTTTGGACAGAACTTTGCTAAAATAGGCTATAACTTTTTCTTGGCCATCTTGAATCTGTGACAAAATTCCACCAATAGCAGTATTGCTCGCATCAGTGTCCACAATAAATGTTTGATTTGGTTGTGGATAGGACAACACCGGGGGATTGCAGAGGGCTTTCTTTAGGTGTACAAAAGCTGCTTGACAATCTTCAGTCCATTCGTAGCTGTTGTTGTTTTCCGTAAGATGATGTAATGGTCTTGCAATATCAGCAAACCCATGTATGAACCGTCTGTAATAGGTACACAATCCCAGAAAACTTCTAATTTCATGCTTGTTCTTTGGTACAGGCCAGTTCTGGATAGCTTCAGTCTTCTCTGGATCAGTTTTTACTCCTTCTTCGGTAATTATATGCCCTAGGTACTTTACTTCTTTCTGGAAAAGGTGACATTTCTTTGGACTAAGCTTCAGCTGGGCGGATCTAAGCTTCTGAAAAACTTCTTCAACATTTTTCAAGTGGTCGTCAAATGTTTTTCCAAGAATTATAATGTCATCTAGATATACTAAGCAGGTTTTCCAAGTTAGTCCCCGTAATGTCAACTCCATCAAACGTTCAAAAGTAGCGGGGGCATTGCATAAACCAAATGGCATAACATTAAACTGCCACAGTCCGTTTCCAGTTGAAAAAGCAGATTTTTCCTTGTCTTCCGGATGAAGTTCTACTTGCCAATAGCCACTTTTTAGATCTAATGTCGAAAACCATTTTGATCCGGTGAGTGTATCTAGGGTATCGTCTATCCTTGGTAGTGGAAAACTGTCTTTCTTCGTGACGTCATTCAGTCTTCTGAAGTCAACACAAAATCTGGTGGAACCATCTTTCTTCTTGACTAGGACTACAGGAGATGACCATGGGCTCTGGGATGGTTCTATGATGCCTTGATTTTGCATATCCTCAAGTAACTTTTCAACTTCTTCTTTCTTGGCTAAAGGAATTCTTCTGGGTGGTTGTTTTATCGGTGATGCGTCTCCAGTGTTTATTCGATGTTGAACTACACTGGTTTTACCCAAATCTTTTTCGGATAAAGAGAAAACATCTTGATTTCTTCTTAAAAGTTCTTCCAGCATAGATACTTGGACTGGGTCTAACAAGGATTTTGATGAAATCACCAGGTCTTGTAGAGCCTCAGGTAGTTTACGTGTGGAGACTCCTGCAGGTGTGGTACATGGATGGGTAACTATCATAGCAGCAGGTTGACAGGTACCGACTTTGTCACCCATTTTGACCTGTTGAGGGAAATCTTTCAGGTTCATCATTCTGACAAATACCATATTTTCTTTGGTTTGCGCCAGAGTTCTTGCTGGTAGAATTCCTTTAGCGTATAAGGGACAATTTTCTAATGGTTCGACTAACACGATTTCACCTTCTTCTGAATCTTCAAACCTTGCTTGTATGATGCTTTCTGAGTTTGGCGGTAGAATAACATCTTCCGTGAGGACTACTTCTCGAATCGATGTTTCACTGCTTCGTGGTAGTCTCATTACAATCTCTTCTTTATTGGTTCGTAGTACCCGTTGTGGAAGGTCTAGTATAAACTTCTGATTTTCCATAATGTCAAGGCCAAGGATAACTTCGTCCAGGATGTCGGCAACAAACACGACGTGGATAAACGTTGTTGTTCCTAGGGTTATTCTGGCTTCATGTATGCCTTTAACTGGTATAACTTCTCCATTAGCAGTTTCCAAAAGGTAATTCTTTACAGGGCGGAATATTTTACAGTGAGCTACGATGTTCGGCTTCACGATGGTATGTGTGGAACCAGTATCTAGGACCATTTCGCAGTCCCGACCGCACACATTTCCAGGTACTACCAAGCTGGAGCCATTGTTCTGCAGCCGGGATACTCTAATTATTGTTGTTGATGGGGCTTGGTAGCACCTAGCCAGCTTTCGCCCCTTGAAGCTGGCTACTGGGAGTTTTCCGGATTACTTGCAGGGGCATTCGATCTGGTACAATTTCTTTGAATGTGCCCCTCTTCACCACACTTCCAACACAGGATTCTATTTCTTCGATGGAAGGTCATGCTTTTGTTGTCTCCATCTACTTGTTTTTGACGTAGGATTTCTTGCAGCTGTTGTATTACTGTTGTCAAATTATCATTTGGATTGCTGACTTCTGGTACATAGTTTGTTCTTCGAAGTCTTGCCTGAGTTCTGGATGTCTGCTTAGCCGTTTCAAACTGAAGTGCGTAGGCAAGAGCTTCTGAAATTTTCTTTAGTCTGGCCATTCTTAATGCTTGGTTCATATCAGGATCGCGCAGCCCTTCAATGAAACTGCCTACCGCCAATTCTTGCTTAATTTCTTCCGGGTACGATGGATACGTTAAATTAACTAGACGTACAATGTCCGCTTCGTACTCTTGAAGACTTTCATTGTACTTCTGTCTTCGTCCTTGTAACTGCGCCTTATAAACTTCTTGCAGATGGGTTTCGCCGTACCTCATCTCCAGGAACATGACAATCGATTCATAGTCAGACTGCTTTTCATCGGGGATGTTTCTTAACACCTCCATAGCTTCTCCTCGAAGAGCAAGTACCAAAGCTCGAGCCTTTTCTGATGGGTTCCAATTATTGCCGTTGGCAGCAGCCTCGAATTGTCGAAGGTATGTAACCCACGGTACCTTTCC
Source organism: Listronotus bonariensis (assembly GCA_014170235.1). Lineage (NCBI taxonomy): Eukaryota > Metazoa > Arthropoda > Insecta > Coleoptera > Curculionidae > Listronotus > Listronotus bonariensis. The sequence continues at coordinate 43,888 of JACEGR010002688.1, read as the reverse complement.
ATCGAAAGTTGGTGGTTTCATAACAGTAGTTGAATTACCACTTTCTGCAACGACACCAGTATTAGCTATTTTTTTATCTGTCGCTGTACTTCTTGTTGAATGTGGCTTTGAAGTTGATAAACTTTATCTTCAACCGACTGTTGTATTTCTTGCATATCTTCTTTAACATCTTCCTTTGTAAGTTTTAGTTCGAGTAACATTTCTTGCCTCATTTCATCTTGACTTTGTTGAAATTCTCCCTTTAAGTGTTCTCGAATCTTTACCATCTTTTCTTTGAGCTCATGCTTCATTTGTTCTTGGCTTTTCTTTATGTCTTTTTGAATTTTCTCCATTTGTCGTCTTGTTTCTTCTTGACTAATTTGAATTTCCCGCTTCATTTCTTTTTGGTTGGTCTTCATTTCTTCTTGACTTTCTTCATTCTTCATTTCTTCTTGACTTTTCTTCATTTCTTCTTGACTTCTCTTCATTTCCTCTTGATTAGCCTTTATTACTTTCTTTGAGGTCTTCTTCAGGTTTTCTTGGCTGGTCTTCATTGCTTTTAGATCTTCTTTCAGGGATTCTTGACTGATCTTCATGTCTTCTTTCAGGGATTCTTGACTCGTCTGCATTTCCTTCTTTAGGTCTTCTTTCAGGGATTCTTGGCTCGTCTTCATTTCTTTTAGATCTTCTTTTAAGTCTTCTTGTTTTTCCATCATAGTTTAATTAGTGCACTAATTTCCTCCATAACGGCTGTTTGTTGTCTGGTCTCAACTGGCATTCAAATTTTCCTCTTGACTACTTCGTCTTCCTTGGGTAATTACGTTCCGCTTCTGACACCAAATGTTCCAAACACCTCGTATAAAAACACGCGCCTTCGTTTTTATACCTTTATTAACAATGTAACGTAACTATGGTTACAATAACGGCAAAATCTTAAATTGTCACTGTCTCGAAGTTTACAGCACAAAAGTCGAATCGGTACTAACTGATCAGAGGTTTCCCGTCGCCCTTTATAGTATGGTGGAAGAGTAAAGAATGATCTAGAAAATTCGAGAAATATCGTGAAAATTCCATAGTACATGATGGCATAAAAGTTATTAATGGATAATTCGGGCGTTTTCGGAAACCTTCGAAAGTGATGAAAGAACTTGGAAAAATTAAGGTAAATTATTTAAATAAATTAACAAACTAAATAAAATGATCCTAACTCTCTAAAATTCTATAACCTAAACACATTTTTGAAAGTCTGTAACAATATTTTGCGACCTCCCGACCTTTTGCTTTCCTCTTTATGTAACATGTTATTATATTACAAATATTTAAACAATATTAATGGGTGCCTCCAGGATTACTTTCTTTAGAAGGTGCAAAAAATAAAAAAAAGGCTTCATGTAAGGAACTCTACCTTCTGATATACAGGGTTAATTTTAAGTTGTTATGTTTTCTTTAATACTGTATAGAATGCAAGAAAATAAGAAAATCACAAAATTTGGTACACCTTCTTTAACCATTACATTACGTTTTATGCCGTAAAAGAAAAAAAAAATACCTGTGGCGTTGGAACAGTATTTGTATTGATTTTTTTCCAAGAAAAAATAATATGCTACTAGCTTTTCTTTGATGCAATATTATTTTTGAAATAATCATTTACTTTCGAGTTAATTTCAAATCAAAAATTATTCTCATGGTTTTTTTGCAGAATCCTGTTTAGAATAAAATGCTAATTACGACGATCTATGATGCAAGCTTGAATTTTAATCAGAATTTTTTAAACCGCAATAATTATTGTTTTAACAGTAAAAAAAATGTTTTTTTTGCATGAAATAAAACTATCCTCTTTTTTTAAAGAAAGGTACTAGACATAATTTTTCTCTCTGTCGTACATAGTCGTGCGGTAAAGCTGTCTCTAGGTAGGGAATACGCTAGATAATAAAAAGGCGCATTCAGAATCGACAACCTCGGGGCAAATTTAACCGATTTCACCAAACTAAAAGAGGTACTAGTAGTGTTTTTAGACTACAGTAAAAATCTTAGGAACGTGTAATTTGATTAGTTGAATGCTCTACAGACGGACATGCAAAACTGTCACATTGGAGGGGGTCAGGTTGGGCCTAATTGCTCATTTTCAATTGTTTAAATGATTATAACTTGATAAATATTAATACACTGCCATGCCTTTACGCGCGCCAGCCCCGCCGTAAAGGCATGGCCGTGTTCTGGCCCTGTTTGTGACTGGATTCCTGTTTTCCACAATTCTGTAGGTTATTTGTTGATGTAGGTTTAGGCTCTCTTCTTTCATGACTCTCCAACCGATTATTTTCTTAGCAATTTGTTTAGTGCTAAATGTCAGATCGATGTACGATTTGCTACTACCTCTGATAAAGGTTGGGGGTTCCTGTGTTGTGTATAATCAGGTTGTCTTTTTGCTAGCCATTCTGCAAGTATGTTCTCTCTCGTCCTCTTCATTGGGGCTCCATATGGATGATTTAGCATTGAAATCACCCCTCCTTCATCAATCAAACGTCCTTTTTATGTTTCCGCATATCATTCTTCAGCGCAAGAAGGAATTCACAAAAATGTGCAGTGCAGTTGGTGTTTCGATCCAGACAAAACCATTCCCCTTTCCAGTCGTGCCGATTTTTATTTTCTTCTAGTTTTAATGGCGACGTCAGTTCTGTTATCGCATAGCCAGGAGCTTTGCTTCACCTTATTTCGGTTTGGTTCCGCCATGATGATAATGTCAGCGCTTTGTTTATCTGCTATTTTGTGCATTAAGTCCACTGCATTCCTTTCTTTCTCTACGTTCCCTTGTAAGATTTTTATTAATGTTTGCCCCCGTGGTTGATCCTCTGGGGCCGTGGATTGTGTGTTGCTTATTTTGTAGCATCATTTTAAATTATTGGAGGCTCCCGCCCTGGCCTTGTTTAACAGTTTTCGAAAGACTTTACATTTTGTAGTTTTATGAACCTTCTTCTCTCAATCCCAGCAGTGTGCTTTGCTGCTACAGCTGTCAGCTTTATAGCCCTCTACTCCACAGTTGTAGCATAGTGTCGTTCTGTTTGGACCTGTGCACATTTTGGCATGGTGTCTGTTTTGCAAGCATTTGTAGCATTTTGTTACCGAAATCCTCTCTCTCACACTACAGTTACATCATCCGATCCTCAGCTGCCCCTGATCTAAGAATTTCCGCAATTTTGGGTTCTACTTCTATGGTAGCGACTTGCCCTTTGAAAGAGGCGGATCTTAATGCTTTCACTTCTATGCTGGCCTTGTCTGATTTGGCATACTTTTTTATAGTGTCTTCAATTTTTTCCTTAGTGGTGACTGCATCAATACCGTATATGTGGAAAATTTCATTGGAGGATCTCGCGTTCCTCATTTCCACATTGTTTAGCTTTCTTCCGATAGCTGCTCTTGGTTCCGCTTTGTTCTTGGCTCCTCTTATTGTAAGAAGCATCTCCCCTTTCTTGTCTCTCAAATGCTGTTTACTTCTACATCTAGATCTTGGGGGTTTATATTCTGTTTCATTTCTTGTAACAGTTCTGCAAATGTTTTTTCTGCCATCTTTACTATAATGGCTTTTGTGGGAACTTTTGTGCTTGCTCTTTTTTCTTCGCTGCGTTCTCTTCTACCTTCCTGTCATCATTAGAATTTTCGCTTTTCCACTTGGGGATGTGTAGGATATGCTGGATATCCGTTCCCCAGAAAGCCGCTTCTAGGATTTTCCTTTTGACATCTACTTCGTGACCATCGGGTAGGGGCATTAAGAATTAAGATTTTATGTCTTCCCTCCGCAGCAGCGACGGCTCTTAGTGCCTTTGCTGATTGAAAGAGCTCAGTTTTCTTATTTTTGTCGTTAATGGGGTCTAGCCTGAACACATATTTCTCCTTAATTTTGCTGCCCGTTGGCGTATCAATCGTGGTTGTCGATTTAAAGTGTGTGACCCTTCCTTTTTGGTTAGGGTCTACAAGTTCCGCCAGCTCTGGGTACCTCTTCTTAAAAAAATCGCGCTATGCTTTTATTCATTTGTTGGTCCTCAGTATACACTGCTAAATCTCCATCTCCACCTTTGGATAGTGGGTTTCCTTCTTCTAGTGCTACATTGGTAAACAATTTCTCTGGCCAGGTAGTTTGTATTATTAAGTTATTGATTTCTTCTATGGTGTTTAATGTTGCCAGTTTTTTCTTTGATGTGTTCGACTTCACGTTCGAAATCCAGCTTGCTTTCGGCCAGTGTTTGTGTCGCCGTGCAGACAATCTTTTTGGGCTTTAGTAGTTTTTTCGGTTTGATTTTCCCCGCTGGGTATGCAGTCTGTCGATCTGGCTTTTTCTAACCATTTTTTTGTACTCGCACTTTTAAGTCGGTTCACTATTTTATTTTTAATATCGAGTCCTTAATTTCTTTCTTAGTGTTTGTGTTGATTTGTATGACTGCCATCATTTTTTCCGAGGGGTTTTAATGAGACTCTGTATCTTTTTACCTTCCGTATCAGTCTTTTCCGCTGTGTTTGATGGTGTTTCTTTCCTAGGCCTCTTGCGCGGTTGCTTTTCTGATATCTCGATTCTGAATTCAGCGCCTGAATGCGAGCATGATCTGGACCTCGGTTGTGTCCTAGCTAAGGAGTCCCTTCTGGCTAAAAACATAGTAAAGCGACGAGAATAGCGGCGAGCAAACAGCGCGACATCGCGTCAAAATCAAACGTGTAAAATCAAATGCATGCGAACATAGTAACGCGACGAGTTTGAGACTTAAATTCTTCGCGTTACGACAAAGTAACGCGAATAATTTAAGAGTAGGTATTGAAAAATACTGTTTTAGTTATTTTCTGTCTAACTTTTGGTTAAACTTGAAATAAAAAGTACATACTTATATACCGGGTGACGAGATCACTTTCGGGCGGCCATTTTTTAAATTCTTCATTGATACTCACGAAACTTGGTAGGGTTGTTAGACTAAAGAAGTCAATTTAAGGTGTAGATGATAGGCTTTCACGACTTCCGGTTTCACCGGAAGTGACTGGAACTTTTGATTTTTAAATGGGACACCCTGTATATTTTTTGTTTTTGGATTCTTCAAATCATTTTAGGTAGGTTAGGTTTAAAACAAATTTTGGTCAAATTTTATTTTAAAATTAAATTTTTATATTTCATCTAGAGTACCGTGATCATTCTATAATGACTCCTCATACATTACTTACTTTTAGAAAAATACGAAATCAATTTTATCTTTTAAACTTTTTACCAAGGTCTCTAATCCTATTTTAGTTTTTTTACCCTAGCTCAAAAACCAAAATATGACATATCACTTTCATAATATTTCTAAATGCAGTATTTTAAAACGAATCCAACAACCTACATTTATTATGTAGGTAAATAATCTTTTGATACTGAATGGCGTACGTTGCAATTCATCATAGTTGCCATAAAACCAGAATCTAATAAAATATGTTGTAAAAACAATAGCTTGTGTTCCGTTAAGAGTTTAAAAAATAAAAACAAAGTTTGTGTTTATGTATCTCCTACGATTTTAAAAAGTTTTAAGTTAAATTTGGTATTAGGATAATTTTTTATTGTTAATACCAAATTTAACCTAAAATTATTTTAACATCGTGGGAGATACATAATCACAAAGTAATGTTTTTATTTTTTACACTTTTAACAGAACACAAGCAATTGCTTTACAACATATTTTATTAGTTTCTGTTTTCATGGCAACTTCGATGAATTACGACGTACGCCATTCAGTATTAAAATAATTATTTACTTACATAAAAAATGTTATTTTCTAAAAGAAAATGAAGTAAAGTGACGTAGTGTTTTACATCGTTGGATTTGTTTTAAAATACTGCATTTAGAAATATTATGAAAGTGATATGGTCCTATTTTGGTTTTTGAGCTAGGGTAAAAAAACTAAAAAATAGGTTTAGAGCCCTCTAGTAAAAAGTTTAAAAGATAAAATCAATTTCGTATTTTTCTAAAAGTAAGTAAATTATAAGGAGTGATTTTAGAATGATCATGGCACTTGAAATAAAAATAAAAATTTAATTTTAAAATAAAATTTGACCAACATTTGCTTTCAAAATACTGTATTTTGACTAAAAATGATTTGAAAAATAAAAATATACAGGGTATCCCATTTAAAAATTAAAAGTTTTAAGTTATTTCCGGTGAAACTGGAAGTAAAAGCCTACAATATACCCCTAAAAATGACTTTTTGTTAGTATAACAACCCTACCAAGTTTTGTCAGTATCGAGTCAGAATAAGCACTGGCAACATTGTAAAGTAGATTAAATTTGTAAATTGTGGAATAAATTTAAATCAACTTTAAAAGTTAAAAAAGATCGATATCGTTAAATATCGTTTTGGCTAATATAGATTATTTGATATATCGAAGGGCAATATATCGATATCTGAGAGAGAAAAAATATCGTAAAATTATTTAATATGACCTATTTTTTTAATAATATTTTTTTATTAACAGGTAGTGGGTAAATAAATACGGCATAATAGTAAACATTACTTTCTTATTTTTTTATTTTACTGTACAACATTTTTGACAGTTAAAAATTTGTATTTACCACAAATATCGAAAACATTCGATATCGATGTCTCGAGAAGTCTAATATCGATGCAGATTATCGATATATCGATATTTGAAAATATTCGATATATCGTTGTCATTCCTAATTATGGATCGTCGTAATCAGCATTTTATTTTGAACATTATTCTGCAAAAAACAATCCATAAAAATAATTTTTGATACATTGGCGCCCATACGACCTAGTCTAGGGATCGTTAAAAAAACATACCTTATTTTTATTTCTACAATAGAAAAATGGACTAATATACAGGGTAATCTATTAAAAATAAAAGTTTGATATTACTTTATACCCTATTAATATCAATCATCAATATTTAACCAGATATAACAAAAAGTCTTAAATAAGAGTTGTGGGGTTTTCAAATAGGAATGGTTAGAAATATATCTATGTATACAGTGTAGTGTTCCAAAAAGTTATTACTGTGAGGGTAGTTAAAAAAAGTTTTTTGAACGCTCTGTATACATCAATATAAGTTTAGGTCATGGGGAAATATCTTTTAATAGGTACCCAAGTAACATATCCAAAATTCAACTTTTACAAAATGACAAAAGTTACGTTTCAAATTATTATATAGTACTTGGTACCTGCCAAAACCACTATGAGTCAAACTTCATAGCATACAATTGCTTCTACCTATGTTGGGAGCATGCACTGACATACTTTTAGCTTTTACAAAATAACGAAGGTCTGCCGCTTACGGACTCCTACTCTAAAAGGTTAGAATTCAATCTTTTTTCTTAATTGATAGGTTTATTTAAAAAAATTTACCGGTTATGATTTTTATTTTAGCCATGTGAAGTTACCTACAAAGGAGTTAATTGTAATACTCGAGATATTACAAAAATGGACAGTACCGAGTCTTGGAAACGGCTTCATATAAAAGAAAGATTTGAAATTGATTCATCAAACAAAAGTCATAGTGGACTTTACAGATGCGTGGACAAAAGAATTGTAAAAAAGACAGTAATTGTCGAAGTTGTTGGTAAGTACTTTGTTTATTTAGATATTTTTTTCACATAAACCTTTTTGTTCTAGATAATATTTCTTTCCATTAAGTATGTAATAATACAGGCTATTTGATTTAAAATAAAAAACGACATATTTTTTTACTTTCCCTGTATTTTTTAACAAATTTTAGATATCTAATTGGAGTATTTTAGGTCGGAAAATTGAAAATCGCAATCAAGAAAAAACAACTGGATGATAAACAAATTACTTGTGTCATAAATGATGCGTTTTTTAAATGGAACTAGCTAAACGACCGCCGGCGGCTTTGCTCAATTTTAACAAAAAATCCGCCATCCGGCATATTTTTTATATTTATATACGTATATGAAAACCGCCGAATAATAGTTAAAACTAACCTAACTTTATTAATTATTTGTTTTATTTTATTAATATTATTTATTGATCAACAAACAAAAATGAAACTGGGAGACATATTTGACACCTACGAAGATTTTGTTGAAGATTTTTATAAGTTAAAAAATATGTATGTACATCTTTTAGGAAAAAAAAAGCAAGAAGTATTTTAGCGGCAAGAAAAAAAACTGATCGTTTCATAGAACTAAAACTAAAATATTACCAATTAAAGTATGCATGTATTGAGGGTGGAGCAAACTTTAAAACTCTTAGGAAAAGAAAAAAAGTTCCAAAACAAATGATTCATAAACACGGCTTATTTCTTTAAGCATATTATCTAGGTAAGCGACAGGACCTGAGTTCGATTCCGGATAGATAAATATCTTTTTTATATATTTTTTTCTTAATAATTTTTTATAAATGTTTTTTAATTTTTATTTTCTATTGTTAATAATTTAATTTTCAGAAAAATAATTTACCATTTTTAAGAATTTTGAGTTATTCAGGGTGGTCCCCAAGTAATGGGCCAAAATTCAACTATTGAATTGTGACGTTAAAATATTGCGATTTAACTAATTTTTTTTGTACAAAAGTTAATACTACCTGAGATACAGGGTGGCAAAGTCCAAAAAATATTTTAAATTTTTTCCTATAATATTTGATACGTTTTGAATATTGTCATGGAACTTGGTATCTGATGGTTTTCTGATATGAGCTAGTCATATCCGATGTTAATTTTTAGGTGTTCGTGTTAACTAGAGACCTACATTACTTTGAATATCTCTAAAACGTCGCAACTTTTTGCGCTTCTCTATATGTACCATTCGAGTAAAATATTGAATTTTTTAATGCTTTTTACACAAAAAATGTATATTTTGTAAGAATTTAACTACAACTACCTCATCATAAACGAATGATTTAATGTGTTCATACGTTCATCCATATACTTTTTGGTTGCACTAAACCACTCTTGAAAAATATGGCTCAGAGCCATTCTTACAAAGTACACCTCTTTTGTGTAGAAAGCATAGAGGAATTTACTTGTCAACTTAAATGGTACCTACAACAGTAACACAACAAAGTTAAAAACGTTTGAAAGAAACTCAAAGTAGTGTACGTAGCGTTCTTAAGTTAACACCTGAAAATTAACATCAGATATGAATAGCTCATATGAAAAAACCCCTAGATACCGAGTATTATTACAATATTTAAAATGTATTAAATATTATCAAAATAATTTAAAAATATATTTTGAACTTTGACACCCTTTATCTTAGCTAATATCAACTTTTGTACTAAGGTAAGTTTAGTTAAATCGCAATATTTTAACGTCGCAATCCTTCAGTTAAATTTTGGCCCATTACTTAGGCACCACCCTGTATATATGTAATTGATATGACGTCCTGATAAGTTATTTCTTTGCTTTTCCTGCCTAACAATATTTTTTAAAAGGGTTTTTTAATGTTGTAAATTATTGGGTTAATGTGACGAAATAGTTTTGTAATGTGTCTTTTTAATTATAAGGCCTTGATAAGGTCACAATACAGCCACGAAACGTAAGGATAAATACAATAGTGGTTCTATTTGCCTCTCCCCATCCCGCTATACTACTCCAATTTGTTTTTCCAAGGGGTGCTATTAAACAATAAAACCACAAAAACAAACTAAACGCCTATGGCACGCAGAATAAATAATTATTAAGGTTAGATTAACTTTAACTATTTTTCGACGGATTTAATAGTTTTTATAAGCAAAACCGCCGGACGGCAGTTTCTATTGATAAAATAAGTTAAAACCGCCGGTAATAACAAAAATTATAATTTTCGGCGGTTTTCATATACGTAGATATAAAAAACCGCCGGACGCTTAAACAGCCAAATTTTTGGCTTAAATCATTTAATTACATGGGTAAAGGACCAACAAAGACTAATAATGTGACTGATGTCAGTAAAGGACCAACAAAGACTAATAATGTGACTGTCAATGTCTCAAAAAAGTTGAAGATAGACATACAGCGTGTCTTCGGAAGTTCTTACCAAATGGGATTTTTTTATTATTAACTTTACGAAAAAAAGCCCTTTCATAAAAAGTCCTGCTTAATAAGAAAATACATTTCCACAGAAATACCATTTTTCGGCCATGTTGTTCAGTGCCGGAGATATACAGTTTATTGTATTATTAGAACAACCGTTTACACAACAGTTTTTAATTATTATGAAGTTGTAAATTCTTTCACTTTAAATAAAAAACATTTGGAATTACATTGTTCAACAAATATCACTTTCAAAACAATGCAAAATGAAATGCGCAAATTCTAGACGCCACTGGATTGATCATCGGCTTTGATTTTACCAAGTCTTGCCAACTTTTCTCCGTAGGGTGTCCTTGCGTCTCCGACCTCAAACCGCCTAAAAGTTAAGGATGTGTCGCAACCTATTCCCAGTATAAATATAAACTAACCTTGGGTTCGGAGTTGCTTCGTTTTTGATATACAAGGCGTTAATTATTTTTTAAAAAGTCGATATTAAAAAGTTGTATTTCTAGTGGCTCTATAGAAAAAAATAAAAGCGAGATAAAAAGCAGTAGCGTACGTTTTTCTCTCAATAATATTGGCTATTGTGCCCACTGCGACGCTACTGGACCCAATAAAGTCAATCTAGTTGGAGTTTTACAAACATACAAACGCTTTATAATATTGATTTAAACATGTGCAAGCTACCACTGGTAGTGTCCTCTACATTTTACTATAAAAATCAGAACAAATTTTAAAATTTCATCTTACAAGAGCTCCTTCTAGCCAAATGTTGTAACACTACACCAATAAAATAATATTTATGAAAAATTAATACTAAACTAAACCTTTGACACCCTGTATTTCCAAAATTATTTACTTTTGGACTAACGTAAGTGCGGTTAGATCATGATATTTTAACTTCAAGAATTTTCCACACCTTTTAGAGATATTCTGTGTATTTTTTAAATCACAATTTTTGGATTAATAGAATTATTTATGATACTGACAAGAATTTGTTGTTTCAGGATCTGGTTATTATGATGGCACACCTCCTGCAGTAGTGTCATTAAAAACAACCAACGTTACAAATAAGTTAAACACAGAGTTTACTATACAGTGCAATGTAAGCAGCATAATACCTCCCACAATAATATGGTTCAAAATATGTTATGGATTAAAATGTGATATTAGATACGATAATATATGTTACTGTCATCTTAACGTGACCACCTCGGTGCATAATCTCGGCAACAAATACATAAGTAAAATAAACATTTTTAATGCTCGGAAATTTGATAGTGGATTATACGCTTGTTTAGCTGTAACAGAGTATGGAAAAGACTATAAAAATATAACAATTACTGTACCTACTTCTGATGTCAAAAAGAAAATGAAGGTTTCTTTTCTTTATTATTTTTAGTGCCACTGACACTTATATTTGTCCCAGTTATTGTGTGGTTGTGTTATTTAAGAAGAAAAAAGCGGTTAAAATGGAAAGTGACCGGCACATTAAATTTATTAAATCTAATACAGTTTATGTTCCAAGTACTAGAGCAGCGCGGCAAATTGTTTAAATCATTGGCAAATATAATAACTTATCTGTGATATATTAGTCCCTAAATATATGGTGATTTTTTAGTTGGAGTATTGTTTTAGTTAAATATAGTTTCAGGCTACTTAGTAAAGAATTAACTACTGATAATTGTACGTAGGTTTTTAGGAATGTGAATGTATAGAGGTATTTCTCCGGTTTTAATACCTTCGTTTGTTAAAAATTGTTTACCCGACGTTTCGCCTACTTCTCAGTTGGTATTTCAGGTGTTGCTTTCTTGACTGTTGTTTGACTTGGTTCAAGCAACACTTAATAATGCCAACTGCGATGTTGCCAAAACGTCGTGAAGAATTTTCAACAAATGCATAACGGATTGAAAACCGAAAAATTACCACTGTACAACTACTGATAACTGTATGTATAGAGGGTGCCCCAACTTTATTTAATATACACGAAATAGCTTCGCCCCTTTGCAAGGTACAAAAGACACTTGAAATATGTTTGTTTGGTCATTTTTATTGACAGTACATATTTGTAAATATACAGGTTGAGCTATCTGATATGGTACATTGGCGAGTAAAGCAGGGCTGATGCCCCGCCTCTCACTGCACGTCACAGAGTTTGTTTTGATATGTACGCATTTCTCACAACTTCCTATTACACTTTAAACCTTTGCTGGTAAACAGATACAATACTGGCAATAAAAATGTACACTACTGAACAAAAAAATTAATATTATTAGATGGTATTCTCGTGCGGATAGTGCCCAAAAAGTCGTTGGACAATATTTTTGCATACCCTGATGAGCCAAAAGCGCGTAATATTATTTGAATTTAGGGCTAACCTTGATACGCCCAACTAACAATTATTGGACGGCGCAACGTCGCCAAACGCAACGCAACGTTGCGTTGTTTCGTTTTAAATTCCTACATAGCGACTCTGTATTGCACCAATTTGGTGGATGATTTTTGAGTCGTCCGGACGTTGTTTTAGGCAACTTGCTCGGCTAAAGCCATCTACAGGAAAACTTAATTAATAAAAATTGGTACCTTTTTGTCAACTAAAATATAATTTTGGCAACTTCTAGTAAATTTATAAGTCGCCGTAAAATTATACCTCAAATATCATGGTAGAGTAGTAAAGATGTTGTTTATATTTAATATTTTGGATGGATGATTAAATTACCGTGATTTATTCGCATATCATCCAAATTTTAAAACGAATTGCAGTTTACTGACAAATATGTGGCGAAAACAAAATAATTTAAGAAAATGTGATTATAAAATCATATAATATAAATATAAGATAAATAATAAAAAAGTGCTGACTAGTGACTACTGCTGTTCAAATTAAATAATGATAATCTTATTATTAAATATTATGGAGATGTCAAACTGATGAACCTAACTGTTCCTTTGTAAATATGTCATTTAACGTTAAAGGGTAAAGCTCAAAAACGTAATTATAACATGTTGTTAAATCTAAAACAGTGTTATTGGTTTACGGCAAAAAAAAACATTTTATAAAGTTACGTAATTTTATTTTATTTAAACAAATATTTACATACTTAAACAAATGCCTTTTAATATAAAAATTCGGTGTTTTACAGCTTATTAACAAAAATTAACATCACCAACAGAAACTTAAAAATAAATAGTATACAGTTTTACTTATTGGATGATGAGAAATATTCTTGAGATCCTTTAGGGTCAGGCTTAATAGTTTTATCTCCCTTCCTCCAGTTAGCAGGACATACTAAAAACAACATAAAATAATGTTTAATTATCATATTGCCCAAGGCTTTTTTATTTAGTACCTTCTACAGACCACCAATGGAGTTTACAAGAGAAAAAGTCATTTTTCATAAAAATGTTTGCTTGTAAATAAAATAGGATACACAAATTTTTGTACACAGGGTTCGCAAAAACTTAAAAGAGATGATTTTTTCAAGAGTAAACAACCTTTATTTTTTATTTTTAGGCAAAATGTCATTATGAAAATGTATTAAGGATAATGTTTGTAATTGATAAAAACAATAACACAAAATTTTATTGGACTCCATAATTTTGCGAAAACGCCTTGATCACATTGTTTACAGCTAAAAAATTCTGTTGTGTAGGAATTTGGAAAAAGCAGGTATTTGAGAAACAAATTATGAGAGTTTTTAGGTCAATTTGTTATAAAAATTTTAAATAATTTATTTTTGATAACCCTGTAACATTATTAAAGTAATTCAAAATGCTATTCAAAATAAATTTTTACATGATATTTTGCTTAAAAATAAAAAAAAGGTAGTTTAAGCTTGGAGAAAAATCATGTTCTTTAAGTTTTTGCGAATTCTGTATACGAAATCAACATTTTCTCTTCGTAAATCCTATTTTTTAAGCAAAAATTTTTATGAAGCATGACTTTTTTCGAAAAATAAAACTTTTGGTCCATTTATCCTCTTGTAAATCACATTCAAGGACAGTCTGTATATTATAACTTTTTAAAATTACGATATACATATAAAACAAAATTCTATGCCAAAGGTTCTAACTTGTTAAGGTGTAATATAACAATATTTTTGAAAGTGAGATAATGTATACAGGGTGTCCCACCAGGAACTGCTGCGATCGATTTCTCGAAAAGTAGGCTTTGAAAGATTATGAAAATTTTGCAACATAATGTCAGTGGGAGACATACAACTAAAATATTTTGACAGTTCAAGCACTCCATGTTATACCGGAAGCTAATATCAACTTCGTTATTTTAAATAAAAACCCTATATATTGATAATTTTTTAGATTCTGCGTAAAATTTTAAACAAATACCTATGTATAATGTTCTATACCTAGGTCCCACCGTTTTGGACTAAATTTTATTTCAAAAATTACGTTTGCAACCCAATACATAACGATTAATTTTTCGTAGACTGTATAAATATTTTACCAATTATTAATAAATACAGGGTGGTCAAAAAAATAGTTAAAAATTATATCGACAAAAACCTTAAAAGTATTTTTTCTTTTAATGAAAATGAAGCGCGGCTGTGACGTCAAGTCGGGCCATTTTCGGCCATGTTTGATTTCGGCAGATCAGTGGCGTAGAATTAAGGAGGAAACAAAAAAGAACTGTATTTTGTGAACAAAATTTATTGGATTATATTAATATGCATAACTTAAAATAAAACCATAAATGTAATTTAATTATTGAAAATTAAAAATTATCAAAGCGACGACAGGACGATGAGGTACCTGGCAGAGCAAATCAATTTCCATAAGTCAAAAACCATTTTAAAAACTTTGTATACAGGATGTCCACTAACTAATGGTACACAGAAAAACCCCAGATTCCTTATGCCTAATTATTTGGCATTTGGTTTTTCTGTGTACCATTAATTAGCGGAATCTCTGTGTGTACATAGAAATATCGGGTTGCATATTTTATATACAGTGAGGTCTATTATGTAACGAATTAATTTTTCACAACCACAACAGTTGGTACACGGTTCCAAACTAATATATCAGTATTTACTTTATTATTAAATGTTTTAAAATATATAAGGTATAATACTTGAAAACTGTTTAAGATTGGTTTAAGAATGAAGTACCTTTCTTAAAAGAAAAAACAGTGTTAAAAATAAAATTTATTAAGAATTAAAAGTTATGCCTGCGAATACAAACAACACACAAAACTGATTCAATAACTGCTTTATTTTTTTTTTAAATACCCATGATACAGGGTGTTATTTAATAGTGTCCGATATTTCAGAGAGTGATTTTTCAAGTATTTTTAAGGTAAAGTTCCATGAACGTGGTCTAAGATGCTTCGCTTTCAAGATACAGGTGTCAGTTTTATTTCATGTCTTTTTCTGCATAATTTCCTAAATAATGCCGATTCCGAACGAGGTACCTGGGTTTTGACATGAGAAATTTGAATTCTGTTCTAATCTAGCTCTTACTTGTAGAGGGCGCTAGTCACATGTATATTCTCACTTTCAAAGGCTCATGACTTTGTACAACCTCTGTATTTACATTTTTGTTAAAGAAATGGATTCCTTAGTCATTTACGTAAAAAGGTACTCTTATTAGATGACGCTAGAGAACGTTTTCGAAATATTTTAGTTTAAAATAATCGATGCATACGCTTAGTAATAAATATGCTAAGTAAAGACCGCTACTTGATAAAACCGTCATTTTCGGCGGTCTTTACTTAGCATATTTATTACTAAGCGTATGCATCGATTATTTTAAACTAAAATATTTCGAAAACGGTTGCTCCTAGCGTCATCTAATAAGAGTACCTTTTTTACGTAAAATGACTAAGGAATCCATTTCTTTTAACAAAAATGTAAATACAGGGTTGTACAAAAAGTCATGAGCCTTGAAAGTGAGAATATACATGTGGCTAGCGCCCTCTACAAGTAAGAGCTAAATTAAGAACAAATTCAAATTTCTCATGTCAAAAACCCCCAGGTACCAATTTTCGTTCGGAAATCGGCATTATTTAGGAAATTATGCAGAAAAAACATAAATAAAAATAAAACTTTGACACCCTGTATCTTGAAAGCGAAACATCTTAGACCACACGTTCATAGGAACTTTTACCTTAAAAATACTTGAAAAATCACTCTCTGAAATATCGGACACTTATTAAATAACACCCTGTATATTAGGGTATATTAGGACCTTTATAACTTTTTTTTACATGTAGCAACTTTTGTAAGATAATGCATTAGCAATAAAATGAATAATATAATAAAATAAAAAGGCAAACAGAGTTTTATAGCATAAAACTAAAATATATTTTTGGGGCAGACCTACTTTTGCTTTAAAGTATTTTTAAAACCCTTTAGTTTAAGAGCTTGATTTAGTTTTTTAATACGACTGAACTTTATTTTTTGATTTGGTAATCATTTTTTTTTTATATATATATATTTTCTTTACCAAAGATGTAGTTTTATTAATTTTTACCAAACACTAAAGACTGAAAACTATACGACTAAACACTATCCTAATCACTAAAATAAAAACAGTCCAAACCAATAATATATGAAGTCTCTATAAACTAACCAAAGACATTTACAACTGGAAATCCTTGCAAAATATGCAACCAAAACGAAAATGGCAAATTTCCACAGTTTTTACCAAATAAACAAAGCTTCGACAACGCACGACTCTGTCATCAGCTGATAATACTACCAACTTTGAACAGAACTGCCAACCAAAATCGTTATTCTCACACCCTCACGTCCCTGACACAAGCTATCCCCGGTCTCGCTTATGTCTAAACCCTTCTCATAAAGGAACTCTGCTATTAAGCAATAAAAATAAGAGTAAGTTTGTATGAGAATGTCTGTTCCAAAAATTAAAGTTTTTGAAAAAATAATTTAATATTTATTCATTTCAACAATGCTGTTAAGTAGGGGTAAGTATGGTGTAGTTGGCCATTAGGTTGCAACAATCAATTTAGTCTATAGAGATCATATACATGACATTAGACAGGCCAAGAATAATATAATATAATGGTAGGGGAGCCCAAGAGGGGATTCCCGAAGTTACTACAGCGCGTCAGAAAAATGTACCGGAGGATACCTTGTACCTGATGAAATACCTCCACCAAATATGAGTCTCGTATACAGGGGCGATGGTAAAAAACAAAAATATATCCATTAGAAATTGTCGTGTGCATCAAATTAAGATAGGGTAAGTTAATTACACGCTAAAGAGTGTATATTCCACTAATCTGACTATTTAAGAGTGACGTAAAGAAAGCGGAGGGCTACAAAGTTGTAAAAAAAAACGTCATTGTGACATGCTTAAGTGTGGCTGTTTTTTTTTATTTTGAAGAAAATAATTCAAGGATAACGAAAAATATATAATTCAATACGATTTGAACGATTTCCACAAGCCGAAATATTAAAAATATTTTTTTGACATACTTAAAAGTCTATAGCCGCTTAACGCCCCGATGAAAATGATATACATTATAAAACATTTTTTTCTTCTTATCATCTAAGGTTTGCAACCCAATAGGTCTCTATGACGCTCGAGTAACTGCAGTGGGCTCCCCTACTATAATAAAGATAATAAAATAAAATAAAATAAGCTTAACATAGATTAAAATGTAATAAAGACAAGTCAAATATTAAAATAGACAAGACATAGCGCACAAACAATACAATCAATACAATAGACAACAAACTGTAAAATACATTTATGATTAAAATTTCTTTCAGTCTTTTTCTGAATATGCTTAGGGTCCTGGATTCTTTAATGTAATCCGGTATTCTATTAAAGATTTTAATGCATGAAAAATGCGGTGATTTTTCAAAGGCGGTCGTTCTGTGTTTTGAGATTTCTAGTGATGACGCATTCCTGGTTTGGTAATTATGATTCAGCAGGTTCTTTTTAAATGCATTCTTATTCTTATGAACATAGAGTGCACATTTTAAGATATAAATAGATGTAACTGTGAGAATGTTTAGTTTTTTAAGTGTTTCCCTTCATGATTCCAATGGTTTTAGTCCGAATATGAGTCTAACTATTCGTTTCTGTGATACTATTGATGGTTGTAGCTTGGCCCCAAAGCATAATATTGTAGGACGAAGTGATATGCCAGGGCATAGTATCCAGTCATTAATGTACTAATAGGAACTGTATGTTTAAGTTTTCGCAAAGCATAGTATGCTCTGCTAAGTCCAGAGCAATGTGGTCAATTTGGACTTCCCAGCTGTTTTTTGAATCCAAATAAGTCCGCAAAAATTTGACTGATGCAGCACTGTTATTGATGTTAGCTCTTGGAGTACTATTATAAAAGTGAACCGTCATTGTTTTTTCCTTATTCAATATTAGTCCGTTAGATGAGCACCACTAATTCATATTCTGACTTACTAAGGCAATTTTTTCGTAAAGTTCATCTCCATTTCTGGCCGATATCCCAACAGTTATATCGTTGGCGAACTTGATGGTTATCCCTGCAGTTTTAGGTCATTGACATAGTATAAATATCAGTGGTGCAAGTATCGAGCCATGAAGTGCGTCTAGGTTGACTTCATATTGGTCTCATCTCGCTAAAAGCCGTACCTAACAGCATAGTTGAAATAGATAATTAAACTGTTAATTTCGAAAACTATAAATTTTTAAAATAGACATTCAGCCTTTTATTCTATTCTATTTTATTTTTTTTGGCTCTGGTTCCTTCAGGTTCAATTCGCCAGCTCTCCCCCGTCGGCGAAAAATTTGGATAATCAAGCACGTAGCTCCCAGAAATTCAAAAAAATCTACTATAAATCGATGCAATGCATAAATTGACAGCTGTCAAACCAAGAACTGCTACTGGTGTTACGTATAACCTTCACTGTCACTACTGACAGTTCCCATGGAACGCACGTCTATTTCCCGCCATTTGAGAAATACCTCGTGTTCACTACCAATCAGCTTATAGGAATCTTCGTTCACAGCGCTTAGCCCCAGAAGAAAGAAGCTATCAATTTAGCGTCAATCTGTATTCGATCCCTGAAGGTAAAAACGCCTGTACAGTTCCTCTAACCGCCACACCGGGAGAAATTATGTAATTCCCAACAAGTCAATGTATTTACAGCATAAGGCTAATTCTTATAGAAACCTATTCTTGTTTTTTTGCTTAATAGGATAGGGTAAAAAAGAGGTTTTTATTTGAAAAAATTGACTTTTAAGGTTTTTGTCGATATAATTTTTGACCACCCTGTATTTATTATTTGTTAAAATATCAATTGAGTCTACTAAAAAGGTCTTTCCCTACAAGGGGTCTATTTTCAATTCCTCCTAAAAGCTTTTGTTTAGGAAAAATTGATCGTTATGTAATGGTTTGCAAACGTCATTTTTGACATAAAATTTAAAATAAATAAACAACGGACAAAAAAAGGCCATTATACATAAAATATGTTTAAAATTTTACGCAGAATCTGAATAATAAATAATATATAGGGTGTTTTATTTAAAATGGGAAAGTTGACATTAACTTCCAGTATAATCGAATAATAATGCGAGACCTGTCAAAATTTTCCGAAGCCTACTTTTGGAGAAGTCGATCGCAGCACTTCTTGATGGCATATGTATAATTAATTTCTTGAAACGCTTTAATACCGGGTGTTCCTCACAGGTGGTTAAAATTATAATAACTTTTTATCTTTTAAAATAGAAAAATGAAATTTGGTATATCGGCGGATTGATTGATTGATCAATTCACTTTTATATTACTTTCGGTTTAACCGGAAATGACAGCTACTTTAAAATTTAAAATTGCACCACCGGTATATTTTACCTTATTTCGATAGAACATTAAATTCTGAATACAACGACACCCCATATGTAACTTTTTAACATTTCTGCTGTCAAAAATTTATTTTTCAATTTGATTATCTAAACGGTTTATTTTAAGTGGCCATGGAAAAATGAATTTAATCGTCTTTTGTTTTTACGACTTCTAAGGGCGGATTCAAAGTTGAGTCTTGCTCTTACTAAAAAACGTCTGGCTTTGGGCTGCTGTTTATTTACCGAAAAATCCAAAGTCAGACGGTGTTGGATCTTGACTATACAGAACACTTTTTAACCTACTTCTGTACTTTGCTAAGATCAGCAAATTGTGATGAAACCATCAGATGTCAAGTCGTAAGTTTGGTTTAAGTTTATAAGGCTTTTAGATTTAGATAAAACAAGTGTTAAATTGTCACCTAGATGTAAGTCTCCCTGTATCCAGCAACACAGTTTTGATTGTCCAAAAAGGCAAGGATGGTTCTTTATCAATCTTTTGTCATCATAACCTTAAGGTATTTATTTTAAATAAAAACTTTGGTTTAAATTTTTTTGGCATTTTTTAATAAGAAACTAATGTTTTATCCCATGTGACAATTTAATTTGTTTGGTGTGTGTGAATGCAAAGATAAAATATGCCTTTAGCATTTTGTAGCACCAGGATACTCGCGTTGCTCTTGGTGTGTTAACTAGCAAGGAACAAATCTTGCGTTGCTGATTTCAAGCTATTCTCTGCTATATTCCATGAATGACCCGAATACCATGAATGACCCTAATAGTATGAATAACCACTTTCTTTCTGCTTTCTCTGGTGCTGGCGCGGATAGAGGGCTTATTGATTATTTTAACAGAAATAGACGCAGTGAGTCTCGGTTCGAGTTTCGCTTACTTTCTCCTGGTGATATCAGTAGTATTGTACGAAGCCTTAGATCGAATGCTGCGGGTATAGATGAAATTTCTTTGTTGATGATAACATTGTGTTTGCCTTATCTGGTGAATCATTTTACTCATGTAGTTAATAGTTGTCTAGAGGCTGGATACTTTCCAACGGTCTGGAAAACTGCAGTTATATGCCCTGTGCCAAAAGTAAGTGCTCCTGAATCATTAGGTGATCTAAGATCGATAAGCCTTCTGCCGGTGTTAAGTAAGGTGCTGGAGAGGGCAGTGTATCTGCAGTTATTTTCATATGCAATTGATTGTGGGCTGTTACCAACTAGCCAATCTGGATTTCGTCCTGGGCATGGTACAGCTACTGTATTGCTGCATGTTAATGATCTTATGTGTAGTGCTTTAGACAACAATATGGCTACATCTGTGGTACTGCTTGATTTTTCGCGGGCGTTTGATTGTGTTTACCACGAGTTGCTTTGTGCAAAACTCCATTATTTTGGTCTGAGTGATCAAGCGCTCTCGTTCTTTCAGAGTTATTTGCAGGACAGACGTCAGTTTGTTAGATTACATAAGGAAGTGTCGGATATCAGAGACGTGACCTCGGGTGTGCCGCAAGGCTCCATTTTGGGGCCACTTCTTTTTTACTATATACATTTGACATGAGTAATGTGACGGAATTTTCCAAAACACAATCTTATGCTGACGATACTCAATTAATATACACTTTTGATCCAAATGATTACAATGAAATTGAGGCAAATGTCAATTCGGATTTGCAAAGAATTTTGAATTATAGCAATAAACATAATCTTAAATTAAACTCGAAAAAAACCCAGGTCTTACTTTTTGCACCTGTTGGATGCACTGAATTTTTGAAGAATTATCTTAACTTTTATATTGATGGTCAACGTCTCTGCTTTTCCGAAACTGCCAGGAACCTAGGAGTAAACTACGATGTCAAACTTAGATTTAGTCAGCATATTTTAAACTTAAGTAAAAAGTCGTATATGGCTTTAAAGATGCTGTACGCAAATAAACATATCCTTAATTTTAAAGTTAGAAAAAAACTCTGTGAAGCATACATAATGTCAACAATTTCTTACTGTATTACAGTATATTACCCTTGTTTAACGCAACAAGACAAACAGCGTCTTCAAAAAATTCAAAACAATTGTTGTCGATTTATCTTTGGTCTAAAAAAATATGACCATGTTTCGGAAAAAATCAAAGAACTGAGATGGTTAAAAATAGGTTTCTTATTTCAATATCTTTTACTAGCATTTACCTATAAGTTATTGCTGACATCTGTCCCAATTTATTTAAGATCTAGGCTAATTTTTAGAAATGAGGCTCATGATGTTAACGTCAGTGCAAATTCTCTTACCATTCCACAGCATACTACGGCTCTTTTTCAGCGATGTTTTACATACAATGCCGTCAGATTATATAATGAATTTACAATGTATTTTAGTTGTAACACATTGGCCACTTTTCGTAGTAAAGTTAAAAATGTACTATTGGATAAGCAAAATGTTTAGAATTATTTAGAAAGTGTAAAGAACATAATTTAGATATGTAGATTGTAACTATAGATGTAATTTAACTATAGGTAATATTGATGTAATTTTATGAACTTTATGTAAGTAAATTTAAAGATAAAGGGTTAAGCTGAGTAGCTGGTAGTCATCAGCTAGACTTCGCCCTTAGGAATTGTTAAATGTAATTTTTCAATTCTTAATAAAGACCATTATTATTATTATTATTATTATTATTATTCCAGATTGTCATTTTTTGTTCTCTTTGTAATTTAAATTCATAATATAAGTTAATATACTTGAAATGGACTTTGGAACCAATTATCAGTATCCAAAAGTTAAAAATGTACGTTTTTATTTGTGTTTAAGGAAGCAATAAACAAAAACTACAAATACAAGACTAAAACTCAACATATTTGCTCTTAAGTTTTTAGTTCAGAGACCAATAGTAACATAAATTGTAAATTGTAAAGCAATGGGCCATATTAATAAAAAGAAGCAAATGCTTTTGCTTATAAGTAAAACGTATTGATCATAATATAGAAATAAAGAAGGATTTACTTTAAACGTATTAGCATTTGCTTACAAGTGCAAGTTTTTACTTATAGAAAAGTGCTGCTGCTATTCAGTAGCTTCAATTTTCTATAAGTAAATACTCGCACTTGTAAGCAAATGATCATACGTTTGAAGTAAATCCTTTATTTCTATACTATGACCCAATGTTTGTTTTGATAACTTAAAAAAGTGAAGAAATATGCTTGTAGATTTTGTTAAGCGACAATAAGCCTTAAGTATTTATACCCTTCTTACCTTCACCATGTTCTTCTACAAATCGAAGTGCTTCAATTAATCTTAAAACTTCGTCAACGGATCTTCCAATGGGCAAATCATTAACTGTAATGTGTCGTAAAATACCATTAGGGTCAATAATAAATAACCCCCTTAAAGCGATTCCTTCGTTTTCTAACAATACATCATAATCTCTTGCAATTTTCTTATTAATATCTGACAAAAGAGGATATTTTAAAGGACCCAATCCTCCTTTCTAAAAATAATATCAGCAGGACTAAATTATTTTTAAATTAATAGTAAAGAAATAATTATAATTGTACAAATTATGTAAATTAGTTGTTATCAGAAATACATATAAATAGGTCATTTTTAACAGCAAACTCAACTCGACATGCCGCTCAATTTAAAGTCTGTTTGCTAAAATTGTGCGTTAGAGTTTGTGAAAAAAACCTATTCAGGGTGTTATAAATTCCGCACCATTAAGATCTTGGAGACGGAAAGAGATACAAGGTTAGTTAAATTAGGTCAACGTTTGGCATTTTTATGTGTAACAATATTTTGTTTCGGAATTATCCGGAAAAAAATTGTTTATTTAGATGGGCGGAACGATCGTGCAAATTTCCATTTGAAGTTAAATCAAACTTTAAATTTATTGGCGCACTGGTGATGATCACCCGTGGAGCGTAGTAAGTTTTCTATTACTACTCATAACACCGGCACACAAAAACAAAAGTTTGATGTGCACCGGGCGTGACCTATCTAAGAGTATGTTTTTTGACCCTCTAAATCCGAATTTCAGTCAGTCAGTTTACGCCGTACGGGTCCCACTTTCGAGTAAATTGCAAAAAAACGTAAAAAGTGGGTGAAAATTTTCGCTATTTCTTACGGTTTTTGCAATTTACTCAAAATTGGAAGGTGTACGGCCTAATCTAATTTAAAATTTAGATTCAGCGGGTCAAAAACATGCCCCTAGATAGGTGGCGTCTGATGTACAATTTTTTTTGTTTAATATATAGGCCGGTGCACCAGTGCACAAAAAAGTTTTGTACAGCGGACGCGACCTATCTACAGGCATGTTTTTCGACATACAGGGTGTCCAAGAATATGTGGGCAATCTCTCGGATTCATATAGGGTGCGTTTCACTAAGCGCTCACAACGCTCAAAATGCTCCTTTTACCGTCGACTGAACGCTCAAAATCTTCCTTCAGTCGACGGTAAAAGGAGCATTTTGAGCGTCATGAGCGCTTAGTGGAACGCACCCATAGAATTCATAGAAATAATGTGACATGTTCCTATAATTTTTGTTTCCTAAAGCACCTCTTTGCAGAGATATGTGCCCTTAAAGGACGCCGCTGGAAACTTTTGTTCTACTTGGTATAAAAAAATTATATGATAAATACAAGTAAAGACTCTTTAAAATGGCATCCTTGTAAAACATTTGCCTTCATTAGTTTGCCAGGGGCGGACTAACCCTCACACAATATTGTTAATTATTTTTACGCCCTGTATAATAAATAAGTATTTTTGGGTAGCTTAAATCATTAGCTAAAAAAGGTACTCCTGGTAGATGTCGCTGAATGGATAAATTAAAGCGTTTTCGACAAAAACAAGTTTTTGTTTAGTTAGTACAGGATTTTAATTTATATTTTACCACTCAATTTTAACTTTAACCAACGAGAATAGGAAAAAACATCCTGTATAAAAGTTTTATACTTTTTCATCTATTATCTCTAGAGCATAAAAAAGAAACAAATGAACATCAAAAACTCAGGAAAATGAAGAGGTACACTTTTTTAAATGGAACACCCTGTATATTATGTCACTATTAAAAAGCTTGTCAAAAATGCCACATTTAATATATCTATCTTTAATAGTTTGGGAAATATGGCCATTTAAATCTGAATATAATTTCTATAACATCTACAGGTCACGTTAGTGCTGTAGGTAGGTATAATGAAAATTATATCTACTATTTTTCAGATTTAAGTGGTCATATTTCGGAAACTATTAAAGACAGATATATCAAATATTGAATTTGTGTAAAGGTTTTCAAAAGATGTTTTTAATGGTAATATAATATACAGGATGTTCCATTTAAAAAAGTTAACGTCTCCATTTTTCTTGAGTTTTTGATGTTTATTTGTTTGTTTTAATGCTCTAAAGATTATAGATGAAAAGGAATAAAACTTTTATACAGGACGTTTTTCCTATCCTCCTTGCTTATAGTGTAAAGTAAGTGGCAAAATATAAATGAAAACCACTAAAACAACTTAAAAAATAAGATTATTTTTTTACAAATCAAAAAAATAATATTGCAGCATTGTGGAGGGTCCCATAATCTTTGACAATTAAAGCTAGAGAAGGCATAAAATAAAAGGGAGCCTATGTCGAACCTACAAACAAAATTATTAAATACAATCCTATTTAATCAGAATGTTATTTTTCTCGAAAACACTTTACTTTATCGATGTCTGACGGGAGTACCTTTTTTTTTAGTTAAGGGTTTAAGATATTTGTTCGATATTAGTGGCAATTATATTTTAAAATCAAAGGACCAGCTTGTTTTTTATAAGAACAAGCAAACTTTCGAAAAATAATTTACAAATTATCTTCTCACAAACGATACAAAGAGCACTTACCAAGATTTTGATTTCTGCTGCTTCCGTTAGATGTTTTGCCGCGGTTTTCTTGCCGTAGATTTCTCGCCGGCCGGCTTGCTCGAGGAATTTGGCGGTAAAGTTTACAGCGGGCTAGGCAACTTGCTCTCAACAAATAAAAGACGCACACACGTATATGTAGCACACGTAATAGCTTTGGAACACAGAAAATTGGAGAAAATCACTTAAAATGGTTTGGGATCTCTCACACAACGAGGTATTCGAATCAAGTCACAATTTACAATTGTCGTTGCAATTTTCAATCGCGCAGCCTGACACTTGTCCAGTGCAGTACCAATTGTGAGAAACAAAATAACAAACACCCTAAATTTAAAATTTAAATATTTTGGCGCAATGCCGATGTCTAATATCAAACATTCCGCCCACCAAAAATAATTTATTTATTTTTCTGTACATCAAACACCAAAATTTAGGTATGAAAAAAAAATAAAATTCTTAATTAACACACAAATAATAACAGCACAGTTTATGTTTGATTCAAATTATTGGTTAGGTAACGGACATAGTTTGACCAATGGTCTATCAGTGATACCCTTTGCGGTACGGATTTGAGCTACTCGCACTATCTTATCAGGGCTCTGATATAATTTAACAATCCGTCCTAGTAACCACCGTATGGGTGGCGTATTCGAATCTTTTACAATGACCAGGGTGCCCACTGCCGGAGGAGTTTGAGGACAGTTCCACTTGGCCCTCGTTTGCAGAGTATGAAGATACTCCATGTGCCACCTTTTCCAAAAGTGTTGGTGCAGTTGCTGAATCAACTGCCACCGGGTTAATCGGTTTGCGTTGACACTAGATAATTCCTCGTCAGGAGGGGACATCAATGGTTCGGTAGTCAGAAAATGACCAGGGGTAAGACTAGTCAGATCGTTCGGATCTGGACTAAGGGCACACAGAGGCCTTGAATTCAAAACAGCCTCAATTTGCGCTAACAGGGTCGTTAACTCTTCAAAGGTAAGAATTTGACACCCAATAACGCGCACCAAATGCGATTTCACGGATCGCACAGCACTTTCCCAAATACCACCCCAGTGGGGAGACGCAGGGGATTGAAATGCCACTTTATGGCCAACTGTTCAGACGATGCTTGACAGTAAGACAATAACAGATTATTTGCACCAACAAAATTTGTTCCTCGGTCACTATACAAGTCAGTGCATCGATCACGTCTGGCAACAAACCTGCGAAATGCTGCAAGAAAGGCTTCTGATGAAAGGTCAGAAACAGCCTCAAGATGCACAGCCTTCGTTCCGAGGCAAATAAAAACACAAATATATGCTTTATGCCCACGAACCCCACGATACCTGCCTAAAACAATGGACAGGGGCCCAGCGAAATCTACACCAGTATGAGTAAAGGCCTTGACCTGTGAAACACGGGCTAATGGTAAATCGCTCATGTAAGGACTCAATGGAGACGGGTTCGTGCGAAAGCAACGATAACACTTAGAAAGCACATGACGAATAGCTCGACGAGCTGATAAAATCCAAAATTGTTGGGTAATCAAATACTGAAGAGCTCTGAGGCCTGGATGTAGGTTTCGATTATGAAAATGTTGAATTATTAAGTCGGTTATGGGGTGACTTCGTGAAAGAAGCACTGGATGCTTAGCGTCAAATGCCATGTCGGCGTGTTTTAAGCGTCCACCAACCCTAATAATTCCAAATGAATCCAAAAATGGGGCAAGCTGTCTTATAGGTTTGGAACACGGTAAATTTTGTTCGATTTTCAAAAGCTCGGCGCTAAACACACACTGTTGCACCAATTTAACGACAACCATCAGGGCATTCTGAAGGTCCTGCTGGCACAACGCGTCCTTACTACGGGCATCCTTACAAACACGCGCATTGGTCATGAAACGAATACAATAGGCAACTACTCTTTGAATTTTTTGCAACGAAGAGAATTTGTCAAGAAGTTCATTAAGAAATGGTTTCACATGTGTGGTGACCCATACAATTTTTCGCTCCTCTAGAGCGGCTTCTTCAGTTATTTCCTGGATCGGCGTTGAAGGCCAAGTAAATTCAGCCTGTTGAAGCCAAGGGGGTCCCGCCCACCATAGCGGATGTGAAACAAGCTGTTCGGGAAGGATTCCCCGGGATGCACAGTCAGCGGGGTTAGACTTTCCTGACACATGACTCCAGCACTCAGGAGGCACCTTTTCCTGAATTTGGGACACTCTATTAGCAATGAAGGTTTTCCATTTATAGGGAGGCGCCCTTATCCATGATAAAGTTACGCTTGAATCAGACCAGGCAAAAATTTTGTTTATCTTCACATGAGACAGACTAGAAATTACAAATTCTATACAATCCGCGAGCAATACCGCAGCGCACAACTCTAAGCGGGGCAAGGAAATCCGTTTCAATGGAGCCACACGATTTTTTCCACACACCAAAGAAATTACAACGCTGTTCTTCACTAATACTTGTCGCAAGTACAAAACAGTGGAATAGGCTACTTCTGAGGCATCACAGAAACCATGGAGTTCAACATCACGCGTTTCATCACTTATAAAACGACGAGGTATTGAAAGCGACGACAAACAAGAAAGTTGCGACCGATACAATTCCCATTGTTGAGTTATATCATCAGGGGAACAGCGTCCCAATCTAAACCTTGAAGCCACAACTTCTGTATCAACGATTTGGCTACTAAAATGGTAGGAGACAAAAAACCTAAGGGATCGTATATCCGCGCAATCTCTGACAAAATATTTCGTTTAGTACATTTTCTAGCTATAGGTTCCACTGAGTATGAAAAGCAATCAGATACTGGCGACCACTGTAAACCCAGCACTTTCATACCAGAGGCGTCTTTGTCACTAAAGTGGATTGTTTGCTGATGAGCTATTGGCACAGATTCTAGTAAAGCTGGATGGTTGCTAGACCACTTTCTAAGTTCAAAACCTCCAAGAGATAACAAATCAATGAGCTGCCTTTGTACTTCCAATGCATCGGAAACTGAAAAGGAACCAGCCATGATATCGTCCACGTAGGTACTATGTCTTAGGATTTGAGCAGCTAAGGGGTACTTGGCTTCATAGTCTGTGGCTAACTGCAATAAACTTCGAATAGCAAGATATGCACTTGATGAAACACCGTAAGTCACAGTATTTAATTGAAACTCTTGAATTGGCTCTGTAGGAGAAAAACGCCACAAAATACGCTGAAAATCACGATGCTCAGGAGCCACAAGGATCTGACGATACATTTGTCGGATATCGGTAGTAAACACAACACTAAAAATACGAAAATGTAGTAAAATAGAGGTTATTTCACGCTGAAGTTTGGGACCACTAAATAAGCAATCATTTAATGAAGAACCATTTGAGGACTTTGCACTTGCATCAAATACAACACGAATTTTCTTTGCTTCACCGCTTCCCTTGAGCACACAATGATGCGGAATGAAGTATCCATCACTTGGAGAGGCGAGTGCTTCGACGGCAGTCATATGATTTTGGTCAAGATAATCTTGCATGAACTGTGAATACATATTCTTTAAATCAACATCCCTTGCCAATCTATTTTCCAACAAATTAAGTCGACGCATTGCTTGTGCCCTTGAATCGCCCAAAGAAGGAGGTAAAACTCGAAAAGGAAGTTGAACCACATAACGTCCATTTGCTTCACGTTTGCAAGTTTTGACAAACAAATTTTCACAAGCGATATCATCGGAGGACAAAGCTAGCGACTGAGGAACATGCTCTATCTCCCAAAATCTTTTTAAAGTTTCATCCAAGTCAGTATTAAGAGCGGTAAAACAACTTAAAACGTTAGCAGGCGGCAATGAATCCACAGATCCAAACAAAATCCAACCAAAGGTAGTATTCATAGCACAGGGACCACCATTTTCACCTTTGTGAAAACCTGGTAAAATTATTTGAGAAAACATATCCACACCTAATAAAATATCCACATCACTAGAACTGTTAAACTCAGGATCTGCTAAGGTTAAGTTCTGCAAGTATTTCCACTTTTGAATATGAAAGTTTGCTGAAGGAATAGCGTTACAAATTTGAGGTAGCACAACTGTATCCACATGATACACATGACTACTGTCACCAACTGGAGAAATTTTTAAAGCTACATTTCCCAGCGTCACACACGAAGACATCTGGTTGAGACCTTGAATAGAAGTAGAGGACTTTGAGGTTTGAAGACCTAGTCCATTTAAACATGCCTCACTAATAAAGCTTGCTTGACTAGCGGAATCCAACAAAGCTCTGCAACGCACCGGCCTATCACAATAATCAAACACAAGTATTGAAGCGGTTGCAAACAACATACATTTTTGAGAGGGTATTCTGCTAGAATATACTTGTAATTTATTATCACCACTGGAATTTTCAGGAACTGCTTTAGCACCTGAAGAAGATTTATCACTATTAGAATTCACTGGTTTGGGAGGAAAATGTAGAAGCGTGTGGTGTCTAAGCTGACACACTCGACATGTCGAAGTACTCTCACACTTATTGAGAGAATGACCGAAAGCTAAACAGTTGAAACAGAAACGCTTATTCTTTACAAAGGAATGACGTTCACCAACGTCAGCACATAAAAATTTGTCACATTTGATCAAAGAATGGGCACTTTCTTTGCAAAAATCACATTTTGAATAACTTACGTTAGACATAAAATTATGTATATTTTTATTACCACTGGTTTTACCAAGACCACTTGAAAAACCATGATCGTTAGACCTAAAATGACCACCCTTGTTTGACATATCATTATTGTTTGCTTTATAAGCAGCACTACTGCTTTCCGGCTTTGGAATTAATTGGCTATTTTCTAAAGCTCTACAATGTTTCTCCAAAAATATGTAAAGATCATTATACTGCGGAAATTTTTTATCACTATATTCAAACTCAAACAGCATTTTTAACAAATGATCCATTTTTTGAAAAAGTAAATTAAATTTAGTAAAATCCCACAAATCTAATTGATATAAATCTAGGGCTGATAAGTTTTCAGAAAAGATTGACAATAATTTTCTAAGTTCAATCGCTGACTTAGTTTTAATGGCAGGAGCTTGATAAACCGAAAGCCAATAATCTGTCACTAAAACTCTATCATTTTGATAACGTTTCACTAATGCATCGTAAGCCGTGTTATAATTTGCATCCGTAATAGGAATATTTTTTATGACTACAGCTGCATCTTTTTCTAAATAAGAAACTAAAAATTGAAAGCGTTCAATATTAGTAAGAGAGGTACATTCATGGATCAATGATTTGTACATGTCAAAAAAGGTCGGCCACTTTTTAAAATCCCCATCAAATTTAGGAATTTCTATTTTGGGCAGTCTCACCCTATCACATCTGTCACTGTTACACTGTTCACTATTAGTTAAGTTATTATTTGGTTTTATTTGAATTTGAGTTTCACATAAATCTCTGTACAATGATTTGATTGCGAATTGCATATCATTAAAGGCATCTTGAATTATGTCTTGTTCTTCGATTTGAGTATCGTCATCAATAAGGCCAACAATGTCCAAATGTAACGATTCAAATTTTATGACATCATCAAACAAACTGTCATATCGTAAGCGGAACTCGTTTTTGTTTGCTCTGAGGCACCCTCTAAAGTTGCGTCAGTAGCAATACTATATAATTTTTTAACTTTCTTTTCAATTGAATTTCGTTTTTTAATTAAGGACTTTACGTCACTCATGTTTTCCTTTTAATTTTAAACAAACAAAGGGGAATTAGAAATGATATTAATTAATTTGATTAATAAATGAATTAGATAATTAATTTTTCGCGAAAGAAAAATAATTCCTATATAAATCCGAAAAAATATGCGATGTGGCAACACTGCATATAAATTCAATTAAATTTTGTGGAAGTTAAAATTTAAAAAATATTGAAAACAATAATTTATTTTATATATCACTTTTAACTCACGATAGGCTGTAATTACCAATATTTAAAACCAAATAATAAACTTTAATTGATTTTCTACACTCACCAAAGACTGAATGAACTTTTAACTAATGCAAAATATTAATATAATAGCAATTTAAATTGATTAATTAATAACACAATTTTCATAAAACTTTTGTTTATTATAATGCCTAACTGCCAGTTAACTCTGGGTTAGAAATTTCCCCTTAAACTTTTTACCGTTTGAAGCGAACAAGTTTGCCTTATCTTAACACCTACAAAAAACTATCGATATCGATCGAAAATATGGGTTTGATGCACAAAAAAATGAAATGTTTAAATTTAGCAGAATATAAAATGAACAATTTTTAACAATAATTTCACTAATTAAAATATAATTTATTGCATTCCATAGGACTTTTCTTAATAATTCGGCTTCGAAGACCAAAAAATGTTCGATATTAGTGGCAATTATATTTTAAAATCAAAGGACCAGCTTGTTTTTATAAGAACAAGCAAACTTTCGAAAAATAATTTACAAATTATCTTCTCACAAACGATACGAAGAGCACTTACCAAGATTTTGATTTCTGCTGCTTCCGTTAGATGTTTTGCCGCGGTTTTCTTGCCGTAGATTTCTCGCCGGCCGGCTTGCCTGAGGAATTTGGCGGTAAAGTTTACAGCGGGCTAGGCAACTTGCTCTTAACAAATAAAAGACGCACACACGTATATGTAGCACACGTAATAGCTTTGGAACACAGAAAATTGGAGAAAATCACTTAAAATGGTTTGGGATCTCTCACACAACGAGGTATTCGAATCAAGTCACAATTTACAATTGTCGTTGCAATTTTCAATCGCGCAGCCTGACACTTGTCCAGTGCAGTACCAATTGTGAGAAACAAAATAACAAACACCCTAAATTTAAAATTTAAATATTTTGGCGCGATGCCGATGTCTAATATCAAACAATATTTAAAAATGATATTTTTATTCCTTTATTTTACAGGGTGTAAAAATAATTAGTACTATTGTGTAAGGATTAGTCCGCCCCTGGCGAACTAAGGAAGGCAAATGTTTTACAAGGATACCATTTTAAGGAGTCCTAACTGGTATTTATCATATTATAAAATTATTTTATTATACCAAGTGATATAAAAATTATAAAAAAACGATTTTCAGTGGCGTCCTTTAAGGACACATATGTATCTCTGTAAAGTGGGAAATAGTTTTATATGAACTTGTCGCATTATTTTTATGTGTTCTATATGAATCCGAAAAATTGCCCACATATTTTTGGACACCCTGTATATGTTGGGCGTTAAATTAATAAACAAAAATCTGTATTTTTTAAATATCTTAAATACACTTCAACCGATTTGGATGAAATTTGGTACACTAATTTAATGGAATAATGCGCTTGTATAGCTCTACCTAGATTAAGATTATTGAGCCCAGTGTACGCCACTGACTTTTAATATTTTTTTCCGATTAAGCAATTAAAAATGCAACTTTTTAGTCCTTCGTATTTTCGGCGTATCTCGCTTTGTTTTCGAAAAAAAATTAAGCTTTAAGTGATACTAAAAAGTATCCATAAACAGCATAAAATAAATTACTTAATAAGGAAAATGCCGATTTTCGATAAAATACATGACTGCCTATTTATTCTAAGGCAAATAATTGTTTATTTTATAATTTTGTTTTTTTACCACGTTGTCTATGGGTACTTATTAAAAGAAATTAAAGTGGGTTTATTTTTTTCTCGAAAACAAAACTGAATACGAAGAAAATTTAACAGACAAAAAATTTGCATTTTTAATTGCTTGATGGGATAAAAATGTAAAAACTTTTAAAAAGTCAGTGGCGTACTTTTTTTTCACAATAATATTGGTTGTGGTGTCCACTGAGACGCCACTGGACCCAATTCTCTTAACCTTGGTAAAGCCTTATAAGCGCCATAGTACATTAAATAATTGTAGAAACATCCAAGGTATTTTAAAAATATTGACTTTTTTGAACTTTAACTGTTTCTGTAATCTTAGAAATGAAGCAAATTCGGACATATGTTTAGAGGAACTTTTTTCATAAAAAGACATAAAAAAATCACCCCATTAAGTTTCGTACGTCGTTAGGAAACACCCTGTATATTAAAATAAAGCATTTAATTTAATCAAACGCCTTATCGACTTTATTGTAGCTGTTATAAAAAAATAGATGCATACTTACCTACGAACCAAAATTAGCCAGAATATTTGGGAAAATCGTTATTATTGTAATTGCGAAATGACTGATGTTTTTTTTTTTTGGTTTGAAATGTCGCATAAATGTAAAGTTCGATATAGAGTTAAACTATAAGTTTATTAAATTTGAAATGACTTTAAACTAAACAATTTCTATATCCTAATTATGGGTATAATGCTATCTGAATAGTTGCTAGGTATTATTTTACAGTTAAAATCTAGAATATGAGTTATTTTTATTATTTTTTTATCGATTCTGGCCTTACAAGCTAAGTGTTTTGGACACATTTTTATATTATAAGATGTACAAAATAAATATGGCCGATTCTAGAATCTTTAGCTTTAAATGCAAAACTATTTGTAACAGCGAAAAATGAAGGTCAAATAATTAAATTAAATTAAAAACTAAATTTAAAAAATCATAATACCCTATAATAGTATAAAACAGAAACCCGCCAAATGACATTTTTGGCGAAAACAAGATTTTTAGCGATTTTCATTTGTATTATGCAAACTAACGTTTTTTATGTAGAAATCACTAATTTCATCATGGCCCTGTGTGTGTTTAATTTTATAAGAATAATTGTGTTTAGTGCAGAAACTGTCAAGCGACGGTTTGTGTTTCGAAGTAAATTTTATGGCAATCTTTGGTAACCCTGTATGTTTACTTCATTAAATACGTCTTGTTGTAATAAGCATGCCAAAATAATCCTAGAAGTTAGTAACTTTTTTACTGGCCAAAGATACAAGGTGCTAAATTTAAAAAAAATATATTTTTTAACCACTGTGTACCTTAAAAGTTAAGACATTTATAACATAATTTTAATTCAACTTTTCTTCTTAAAATCACCTACGAATTTACACTCTTAGAGATAAGCATCCAATTCATCTGTATAGCTTAGATCTAACCAACAAGATTTTTTTCAATCCAGATATCTCAAAAACGACTGGTTAAATCAACTTTTACCGAGAATAGCTTTTTATGTAAAATATAATGATGAATACAAATTTTTGTCTAAAAATTACATACAGGGTGGCACAAAGACTTATTTTGTTTGTTATTTGTGCAAGATACCGCAGTTGGCGCCATCTAGGATTAACAATAAAATTGATATCAAATTCTAATTTCTCACCTCCCAAAACACTTGAGCCAAATATTTTAAGAATACACCCATTACTAACACAATTATTCATTAAAAAAACTAAGACCAGAACAAATTTTTAACACTCTTTATCTTCGAAAACATCAATTTTTGGACTGTTTTGTTGCAGAAATACGTCAAGTGCAAAAAATATATACAGTGCTTGTCTAAAGTCAGGACCCCCTCCTGGCTTTTGAATTGTTTGGTAATTTTTCATGAAAATTTGAGGAATTTAGTAAAATAACATAGACCAAATTTTAGAAAAGAAATGACAGATATAAATGTTAAACTAACAGGTGGGCGCCATTTTAAAAAGAAAAATTAAATGAAAGGGGATCTTGTGTCACATTATTTTAAAGCTCTTGACAGGTACTTTAACCCCAGAATATAAAGTAAATACGTTTACCACTCAAGAAATGGCAATACTAAAAATTACCCGAATACCTGATTTGGATGGCCATATCTCCAAAACTAATAAAGGTGTGGTATTTTCTTAAGGTCTTTTAGATATCTTTTAGTTGTGTTACAGTATACAGGGGGCGTCATTAAAAAAATATATACTTTTTGTCCTACCCTGTATAGTATCACCAATATTACCATTAAATAAATCCCTAAAAGAGCTTTAAGAAAATACCACATTAAGTGTATCTAACTTTATTAGATTCGGAAATACGGCCATCTAAATGAGGTATTCAGGTCATTTTAAAAGTACAGCCATTTTGTAGTAGGTAATAGTATTGACTTTATATTCTGTAGTTATAAAGTACTTGTCAGGAGCTTTAAAATGTGCCACAAGACCCCCTACCATTTAATTTTTCTTTTCAAAATGGCGCCTAGTTGTAAGTTTGACATTTATATCTGTTATTTCCTGTCTAAAATTTGGTTTATGTTGTCCTACCAAAGTCCTCAAATTTTCATAAAAATACCAAACAATTTAAAAGTTAGGAGGGGAGTCCTGATTTTTTTTTAATATGAGTATTAAAGTGTTAATATAAATAACATCTGTTTTAAGAAGTTATTAACTCCTATTCTATTCTTTTAAGACCAAAATCTTTATTAATTTTAAAGAGAGAAAATTTTTTGTCGTTTACCGAAAATTTCATAAAGTGCACTTGGCGGGTTTCTGAAATAAACGATTCAAATACCATGGACAATTTTTTTCAATGCATGGAAAAGTGACGGTCTAAAGCAAGGAAAAATCGAGACTGTTCCGTCATCGTATCCGAAAACTTTTAAATGCATTTCGTTCTTTTTCTAATTTCTACTTGCTAGGGTTTAAAACACAGAAACTCAATTAATAGCATCGAGCTGGTATGATGAGTATATGAAATCAATGTATGAATAAAGCAAAAATAATGTTGCAGGTATCTGAAGGATTGTGGAATAATGTCAAAACGGTATTTATTTTAAAATATACACATTACTTTAGGTTTGTAATCCATTATACCAGGTAAGAACGAAATTACTATCCAGTAATTTATTTTCTTCAATGCAACCGTATAGTTTTCAAATTTAGGGACGTTATAGCATATCACCGGATGCCAATTTTAGATATAATAGCATCTGTGTATTACTTTCGGTTTAACCGGAAGTAATATAAACTTTGATATTTTAAATAAAACACTCTGTTTATTTTTAGGATTTGAATTCCACAGGTTATTCCTGAAATAAAACATTTAATATATCCATAACCTAACTTTTTGGTATTGGAGAAAATGGCGTTTGAAGGACAGCGCAATATGCAGTTTTATGGAAAAATAAATGAACATAACAAAAATTTAAAATACTAAAAATAGTTCTTTTAAAAGACTCTGCCTTTAGAGAACACTATAAAATTACTTCCTGTTTAACCGGAAGTGCTGTAAAATTTGAACTTAGCCAAGTATGATAACCCTGGTAATTTTAATGGAACACCCTATATATATTTTTTAAGATTTAAATTCTTAAAGCTATTCCTGATATAAAATCTATAATATACCCATAACCTATCTTTTTTAGTTTTAGGGAAAACTGCGTTTGAAAAAGTCCTAACGACGACACAATATCCATAAACCTGTTTATTGTGAGGACGTTCGGACCTTTTCAAACTCCGTTTTCTCTAAAACTTAAAATGATCGGTTATGAGTATATCATAGGTTTTATATCACGAATGGCCTAAAGACTTTAAATCTTAAAAAATATATAGGGTGTTCCACTAAAATTAACAGGGTTATCATACTTGAAGTTCAAATTTTACAGCACTTCCGGCTAAACCGAAAGTAGTATTATAATGGTCTCTAAAGGTAGTCTTTTAAAGGATCTATTTTAAGCATTTTAAATTTTTGTTATGTACATTTGTTTTCCATAAAACTGCATAATGTGCTGTCGTTTGGACATTTTCAAACGCCATTTTCTCCAAAACCAAAAGAGTTAGGTTATGAATATAATAAAGGTTTTATATCAGGAATGACCTGTAGAATTTAATTCCTAAAAATATACAGGGTGTTTCATTTAAAATATCAAAGTTTATATTACTTCCGGTTAAACCGGAAGTAATACACAAATGCTATTATATCCAAAATTGGCATCTGGTGATACAATATAACGTCCCCAAATTTGAAAACCATACGATTGCACTGAAGAAAATAAATTTCTGGATAGTAATTTCGTTATCACCCGGTATAAAAAAAATCTTACCGATCTTTCTGTATTCATCCATCCCAAATGGGTAAAATGAGAATCAATTGAGCATCCAATAACTTCAGCATTTAATTTTTTAAAGTCATCTATTCGTTCATCCAGGGCAATTAGTTCAGTGGGGCATACAAATGTGCTATAACAAAAATATGTAATGTTTTTTATGCAAAACCCATTTTAAAGTAAGAAACCCAAAAACCAAACTCCATTTTATTTGATATATCTATCTTTATTATACAGTGTCCATCAGATATATGGACGCAAATGGATTGCTTTTTTATTATACATTTCACAAAAACAATTGTTCCTAATAAAAGTTGCTGCTTCATTTCAAACTCTAAATACAACAGCCAAAATTAAAATATCTCCATTTGTATACCGGGGAGATACAAAAATATGAAAATGGTTTAAGAGTAAAAACTCTTATTTCTTAGAATACATCCAAATATTATGAAAATGTATCTCAAATTAAAAGTAAGTGTCCAATATGAAGTCACAGCCACCTATCCTCAAAAACTTTTGTTTTTAATATTTTGTATTATTTTTGCGCTATCCTGTATTCAAATGAAAACAATGCACTTTAATGTCAACCTTTTATCGGATAAAATAGGTATGTTATGTGAAACCTCAGTTACAATTAACAACAAACCAGGAAAAAACTTAATAGAAATGAGTTCTAGAAAATACTCATATTTTTACGTCAAAACAATCACCTTTTATATTTATTGTTTTAAGTACCATTTGGAATTTTTAGTTCTGTAATGTGCTGTTTATGAATAAATAAATAAATTAATTAATAAACGTAGTTAAATTTTTAAAAATGTATTAACAAATAACCCGAACATTAAGAATAACTGAAAACGAAAATTAAAGCCTTGACCCAAAATTATGTTTTCTTAATATATTTTAATTAAATTTAACTACGTTTTTTTCTGTTTGGAGGCAAAAATATGAATATTTTCTAGAACTTATGTATTTTTATTAAGTCATTACCTGGTTTGACGTTAATTTAAACTGACCCCTCAGGGGATCTCGTCTATAGAGATACTGGCCTGACAACCCCGAGGTACCCCAGTCATGTGTGTGACTGTCCCGTCCTCGTCTTATATGTAAGTGCAATCCTTAAGTGTTAGTGACCGAGCTCATGGGATGCATGGCTCAGCACATGTTAGTCGCAATCGATACCTTCCAGACACCAGGCGAAATCTGGTCGTAACTAGCCTTACCACAGTATCCAGGCTCTGCTGTGGCTGACCGTTTATTTCCTAGGCTACTCGTGGGAATTGCATGGATTCAAATAAAGTTCCCCCATTAGGCGGGTCCAAAAGACCCAGAATAGAGTCTCCTGAAATTTTAAATACTTATGATAAATATTTCTTAATTAAAAGAACTGAAAGATCCTTCAAAGACACTTCACCCTTTCTAATACATAAAGCCCTAGAGCAATATTTTGGCACCCTAACCAGCACAAAAAAACTCAATGATGGTACTTTAATGACTGAAACATCCTCAGAAAGACAATCCCTTTTAGCTCCAAAACTCCAAAAACTTCACAATATGGATGTTAAGACATCTCCACATCCCTCCCTTAATATAATTAAAGGTGTTGTAACATGTTCTGATCTTGGCAATTGCACAGATGAAGAAATATTGGATAATCTAAAGGACCAAGGAGTAGTAAATGTTACAAGGATTCAACAGAAAAAAGACAATCAAATTATTCCCTCTTCCACCTTTATACTTTCTTTTAAAACTCACTCACTCCCTCCCCGCATTAAAGCAGGTTTTTACTCACTTCGGGTTCGTCATCATATCCCTACTCCACTTAGATGCTTCAACTGTCAAAGGTTCGGCCATACAGCAACCAAATGTTCTTTTCCATCACTTTGCCCTTCATGTGGCCACCCCACACATGAAACTAATAATTGCAACCTCTAACCTACATGCGTTAACTGCAACTCCGACCACTCCCCTCGCTACAAAGGATGTACTAAATATAAATATGAATTTGAAATACAAAAGATTCGCACAATTGAAAAAATATCCTACTTTGAAGCCAAAAAGAAATTTGCATCAGTAAACCCATCATATGTCACATCCTACAGCACAGTTGCTGCCAAACAGGGAAAAACCCAGCTAAAGAACTCAAAACAATTGCAATTCAATGTGATATTTCCCCCTAAACACTCCTCACCATCCACAAGTTCATCTTCCTCATCCAAGCCCTCTGACTCCTCCCTCCCACCCACCCGTCCCCATGGCCTCTCCCGTCCTCCCGGACCTCCCTCTCTCACTATCCCCATTACCCCCTCCAAAACCCAACGAAAAAAATCATCCTCAAAATCCCATCATTCTACAAAAGATACAGTTTCCACTTCTGTAACAAAACATACCTCAAAACAAAAATCTGATCCATCCCTAAAACCAAATAAAAACTCCAATAAATCCAATAGAAACACCCCAAACTCTTCCAAAGAATCGCTCTACGATGACATGATCGTAGATGAATTATTAGACCAAAACCCAAAAAACTTATTGCCTAAACAATCTAAAAAATAGCTATAAAACAAATTCAATCATTTATCTAATTAAGATCCTTTCTTTAAACTGACACCAAAATAATAGATCTTCTACTAACCTATCAATCATCTTCAACCCCTTAATACTACAATGGAACATGTTAGGACTCTTTAATAACTTAGAGGATCTTAAATTACTTATATCAACACATCACCCCTCTATCATATTCCTACAAGAAACAAACCTCCTTCCAAATAAAGACTGCAATATTAAACACTTTACCATCTTGAGAAAAGACCGTATACAAGCTGAAAGGGCTTCTGGAGGAGTTGCCCT
The DNA here is from genome assembly GCA_014170235.1 of Listronotus bonariensis. Taxonomy (NCBI): domain Eukaryota; kingdom Metazoa; phylum Arthropoda; class Insecta; order Coleoptera; family Curculionidae; genus Listronotus; species Listronotus bonariensis. The sequence continues at coordinate 3,393 of JACEGR010002688.1, read as the reverse complement.
ACTTATTCACGAATCACTGCAACATACACACATACCCCTTACAACCAACATTGAGGCAGTTGCCGCACACATACCATCTCTAAACACAACCTATTGTTCTATGTATATCCCCCCTCCTTCCAATTAAATGATATTGACCTACAAGATCTAATTCACCAACTTCCCACACCCTTTATACTTGCTGGTGACTTCAACTCTCACCATCCCTTATGGGGCTCCCACACTACGAATAACAAAGGACAAATAATAGAAAGAATGATCACAGACCATAATCTATCTGTACTAAATTCTGGTTCACACACTTTTATCTGTTCCTCCACGGGATCAAAGTCCTCAATTGACCTGACCCTATGTAGTCCATCAATAGCCCCAACCTACCAATGGGAAATATTGGATGACACACATGGAAGTGACCACTTCCCAATACTCCTTAGACCGTTGGTTTGGCCTACCGCCCCTCAAATCAAAATAATCCAAGATTTCACAAACGCTGACTGGGAACTATATAGCAATTCAGTCCAATTCCCTTCTTTTCATCCAGACAACATTGACCTCACCATAGAAACATTCATAGATTCCCTTAAAACTGCCTCCGAGTTGAGCATTCCTACCAAACAAATTAACCCACATCGCCCACCTGTCCCTTGGTGGTCAGATGCCTGTAGAACAGCAATTAAAAATAGAAAAACGGCACTAAATAAATTCAAACATAATCCATCTCAAGAAAACTTTATAAAATTTAAACAAGCCAGAGCAAAAGCCAAAAGAATAATTAAAAACGAAAAAACCAAATCCTGGATTAACTTTGTTTCTTCCATCAACTCCTCCACAACTAGTCAAGGCATGTGGACTAAAATCAACCGTCTAAAAGGCAAACCATCCAGACTTATAGCTGGCCTTTGTCAAAATGGTTCATGGGTAAAAATCCCAAAGATATGTCAAACTGTTTTGCAGAACACTTTCACAACATATCTAAATCCCCTGACACATACCCTAATCTTAGCAGAAACAAAGAAATCCTTGAAAGAATTAACCTAAATTTTTCTAGCGATACCGATTACTCATATAACCTACCTTTTACCCTTCCTGAACTTAAATACGCCATATCAAACTGTAGAAATAGCGCACCAGGCCCAGACCAAATACTTACCCCTCTAATTACTAATCTACCAGAACAAGGTCTCTTATTTTTGCTACAAATTTACAACACCATCTGGAACTCGCAATGCTTTCCCACCTCATGGAGACACTCACTCCTAATCCCGATACTAAAACCAGGCAAACCTAATTCATCAGTTAAAAGTTTCCGTCCCATATCACTAACCAATCATTTATGCAAAATAATGGAAAGAATGGTCAATTTTAGACTCAAATGGTTCCTCGGCAAAAATAAACTACTCGACCCCAACCAAATAGGATTTCTAAAAGATTTCTCTACTATTGACCACCTAGTAGGCATGTGTATTGACATCCAAGAAAACTTCTACCACAAAAATCACCTACTAGCTTCATTCCTAGATCTTACGCACGCCTTTGATACCTGCTGGAAAAAAGGTATACTAAAGACTCTACATGAATGGAACATAAGGGGAAATCTCCCTATATTTATTAAAAACTTTCTAACTGATAGAACATTTTAAGTAAGAATAGGCAACTCCCTCTCTTCCACCTTTTCCCTTCCAAATGGTATTCCTCAAGGATCAGTTCTGAGTCCCACGCTTTTCTTAATAGCAATCAACAACATACAAAAATATGTTCCTAAGAATATCTGTTACCGCCTCTATGCAGACGACCTTGTTATATACTACTCCTCTCCCAGCCCTAGAGTATGTGAAAGGAAAATACAGAACTGCCTGAACTCCCTAGAAAAATGGAGCTCAAATTATGGATTTCAATTTTCGCCCAACAAATCTACAACAGTGCATTTCTGCAAAAAAGAAATTGCTCCAAAATGAATAACCTTCTCCTTAATAACACTCAAATTCCCTTAAAAAATAGCACTAAATTTCTGGGTATGATCTTCGACCAAACACTAAACTGGAAAGAACACCTTCATAACTTAAAAGCCAAATGTCTTAAAGATATATCCCTTCTAAAGGTCCTTTCTAACACGTCCTGGGGCTCCCATACTACATCACTTATTACAATCTATAAATCTATTATTAGATCCAAAATCGACTACGGCAGTATTGTCTATAACTCGGCCAGAGTATCGTACAAAAAGTCCTCGACCCAATTCAAAACCAAAGCCTGAGACTGTCCCTGGGGGCCTTTAGAACTAGCCCAGTTGATAGCCTAAATTGTCTTTCCTGCGTAGACCCCCTACATATTAGAAGACTATACCTGTTACTTAAATACGCGGCAAAATTATGGAGCAAACCTCAGACACATTTTCACCACAATTTCTTCTATCCAAGAGTATGATTAAACCAATTCAACAACACTAAAAACACCTACGGCCCTAATATAGCCTTCCTAAACTTTTCACACACAAACAACTTTCTTTTCCCTCCCTTTTACTCTCCTCCCACCTATAACTTTCCTCCCTGGACCATTCCCATACCTAAAATACACCTTAATCTCAGTAACTATAACAAACAAATAACAAACCCATCTTATCAAAGCTTCTTTCATCCAATCATCTACATATTGTATACACTGATGGATCAAAAACCAAATCATCAACTGGATTAGCCTACTACTCAACATCCTTTTCAAATAGCTATAAACTAAACCCCCAATGTAGCATATTCACTGCAGAATTAACAGCTATCAAAGAATCACTTTCTGAAATCCTTTAAAACCCGCTATTAAAATGGCCTCCGATTCTAGAAGTTCAATAGAAGCCATATCCAAATTCTACCCTGAGCATCCAATAATAATAGAAATCCACAATTTACTTATCCGATGCAATATAAAAGGTAAAAACATAGCTGTTATATGGTGTCCTAGTCACGTCGGAATCCCAGGCAATGAAAAGGCCGACCTCCTAGCAAAATCAGCCAATTTGTCCCACCAATTATATGGAAACATACTCCAACAAACAGTGATCCATCGATTGATGATTGGCCACTCCTGGCTCACGCATTCCCACCTACTTCGATCTGAAGACCCACCAACATGTGACAAATGTAACCAGACACTCACCATTAAGCACATTTTTATAACCTGCAACGAACTAAGGCCACAACGGAAAAAACATAAGATTAATGATACAAATTTGAAATCTGCACTTGCTCCTTCTGCCCAGAACATTAAAAACATTGTTAGTTTTCTTAAAGAAATACAGCTATACGCAAAAATCTAGATACAAACTTTAAAATAAACATAATTGAAGGCGCCAAATAGTCCCAGTTACTGACGCGCCTCATATAATTCACAAATTCTCTCTCT